>QRDG01001193.1:1207145-1424291 GCA_012064385.1 Puccinellia tenuiflora
CATTTCGAGTGGCTTGATGAGTACATCAATAGATTGAACTGGAGGGCGCCTTCCTGGAGGTCAATTCGCCGCCGTCGGCCGAGCAGTGGGGATCAGCCACGGTGGTTGCTCCGGTGGGGAAAGCGGCCGGGGTTGCGGCGGAAGTGAAGGAGATGAAGAAGATGAACAAGCACCTAAAAAAGCTTGTCGATCTGAAGAAGCAGGACAATCTGATGTCTGTAGTTTTTTATTTATGTGCAATTGCTCTTGGTGTTGTTTATTTGCTGATCATTAGTCACTAAACAATGTAACTAGTGTTGCAGTTAGTTTGGACAATTTCTGTATGGCTAAGACTTGGAAGTAATGCATGACAGATGCAAATTCATTTGGTTTGTTCCAATTCCAAAAATGTTGCAAATGTGTGTTGTCTATTTGCTGATCCTTGGTCATTGTAACAATGTAATTAGTGTAGCAGTTAGCTCGGGCATTTGTGTATGGCTAAGACTTGGCAGATATGCATGACAAATCCAACATTTATTTAGTTTGGTTAAATTTGTAAAACGTTAGAAATGTGTGTGAAATGTTCCGTTCTTTTGTAGAAAAAAAAACTACAACGGATAGGCGAAAAGGCCAGGCCCAAGTAAAACCTAGCCAGGCCCAATGTCAAAAGATGTGATCTTTCGGCAAAAAAAAAAAAACGTGCACACTCCAGGCCTAAACGTCTTGTTGGGCCCATAAAAATAGGATGCGTCTCCCTCTCCCTATCTCCTCTCTTCTTTTTATTATTTACTTATCATTTTTCAGCATTTTAGTTTGTTTACTCACTCTGTTCACTTTTGTAAGACATTTTAAGGCATGCTAGCATTATCAAGGGCCATGGTTTTGAATTCCCACGCTTGGTTAAGATTTGTCCCTTTTCTTTCACCATTGACACGTGCACAGTCCAGGCAGAGGGGCGGTGCTGGGTTTTGACGTGACAACATCGATGGGACGCGGGGCCCCACTAGTCAGTTGGACTGCAGGTCACGCGTCAAGACCAGCGACGGTCCAGCGGTTAACACACAGCGACGGGAGAAGAGTATGTTGGCTATTGCTGAAAATTACCCCAAAATTCAAATGAATTTGTTGAGGACATTAAGGAGTCAAAGAAAACATTGGCATCCATAACATATATTATCCATAACTGCATCCACATTACATATATATATATATATATATATATATATATATATATATATATATATATATAGAAACCCTATTCAGCACCCAGGGTGCATAATACCTTATTTTGCACCCGTTGTTTTTTTACGTTCTTTTATTTAAAATTTATGTTTGATATACAGATAATTACATTCATATAGTCCCACAACAAAAAATTGACATAAAAATTACATTTTATGAGTCATAATAGTGTAAAAACCATAAAAAAATGCGTATTTTACGTTTATTTTTTGTATGTCATGTAAAAAAAGTTTTACATCATATCAATATTTTCTTACGTTCTCCTTGACATACGTAGTAATACAAAATTTACGTGACGTAAAAATTATTTACGGTTGGAAATATATGGGGTGGGTGTAGAATAACTATTCTACTCCCTGGGTGTCAAATAGCGCGTCCCTATATATATATATATATATAGTGGCCCGACCCACATTACACGTTACATATATTAAACTAAAAAAAGAAAAATTACATTTCATAGCCCTAAATATAAAGGGCACTAAACCCTAACCGCTACCCGTTGGCGCCCCTTCGTCTGCGGGCCGTAACCTAGTCGCCGCCGGCGGCCTTCCTCCACTCCGCCGCCCTGGCCGCCCTCTCGGCGTCGGACAAGGCCCAGAGTTTCTCCTCCCGGAGCCGCTTCGTGGCCCTGTCCTCCCGGACGGGGGTACCACTTCTTCTCCTCGGCGGCCGCCGCCTTCCTTTCCTTGGCGGCCGCCTCCTTCCTCTACTCGGCGGCGAGTTCCTCCCTCTCCTGCATCTCCAGGAAGGCTAGACCGCGTTCGAGGGCCTCCTCGGAGCGGTTGTTCATCTTCGCGACGTCGTCGGGAGTGGGGTTGTGGACGAAGGGGCCCTCCGCGAAGACGGATCGCCGGCGTTTTTTGGGACGCCGGCGCCTCGGAGGATCCCTCGGCGGCGCCTCCCACCAGCCAAGCGGCTGTGGGTGGTTGTCCTCGTCGCTGTAGGGCTCGGTGCTGGAAGGGAGAGAGATTGGGCTGTCCATGTTGCTAGAGGAAGGAGGAGGCAATGGGGCTGGAGAGGGATGAGAGGAGGCAATGGGTTGGATAGGCTCCATTTAAAGACTGCGATGAGACGTGCGTATTAATTGGGGTGGATGAGGGAGGAGGAGACAGTGTGAAAGACATGCCGTCTGAAAGCGTAGAAAAAATTACGTTTCGTAGTACGTGCGACGTGACCCTGCATGCGTGCATTAACGCAAGTCCAAAGTCTAACGCAACGGACCAACGCGTGCAGTAATGCTCCGTGCGACGCTTGAAGGACACAGATCCAGTGACATACACCTTTTGCATGTCACACGGTGACATGCGGGCTAAATTCAAATTTAAACATTGCGAAAAAATCTGGAAAAAATCATGCATGTTCACAGCACATATTTGCGTGACCCCATAAAATTTCAGCTCAAAATACGAAATATACATCGAGAAACAAAAAAGAGAAACTCAGATGTGAATAGTTCCCGAATAGCTAGGATCCGACGCTGCAAAAAAATTAATAGCTAGGCTGCGACGTGGTCGAGGCCTGCGGCAGCGCGCGCTTGCATGCGCCCGTGCCACGCATCGCATCCTTATCCTCTCTCACGCTCTGAAAAAAAAAGGCTAGCCAATCAGCTAGCGGAACCAGCCCTCCCACGGATCGCCCAGAGCCTGGCCTAAGATTCCTTCTACAAGAACAATCGGACGGCTGAAGTTCATTGCAAGCGTAGATCGACGGTGCGTGTACAGCGAGATTGTCTTCAGCAACAGAAATTCAAAAAAAATCAAAACAATGAAAAACCTCCGCACATTGTCTTCTAATGTCGAACACAAGGTAAGAATAATATCTAGGTGATTTGGACAAAGTCGGAAAAAAAAGTTGATAAAAATGGGGTCGTTTCTAACATGTTGATAGAAAGGTTTTGGGAATGAAGTTGTCCAAAACCCCACTAAAGGTTCATTTTGGCGTGACTAAGAAGGATCCAGGTTTACTTTTCCATTTTTGTGTGTAGAACTTGTTTAAATGCCGGTCAAACTAAGGGTTTGACCGAATTTGAAATGAGCAACAAAATTCAAAAAAAATCAAAAAATGGAAAACCAGTGCACATTGTCTTATAATGTCACATACTACCTATTGGGTCTTATAAAAAAGTTATATATACATTCAAGCTCTCTGTTCATGCATAAGATGTGATATCGGCAGAACTCTGCCATATGAAGTCAAGGTTGAAGACAAGTGGTTTAAGGTTTTGGAAATGAAGTTGTCCAAAACCCCACCAAAGGTTCATTTTGGTGTGACTAAGAAGGATCCAGGCTTACTTTTCCATTTTTGTGTGTAGAACTTGTTTAAATGCCGGTCAAACTAAGGGTTTGACCGAATTTGAAATGAGCAACAAAAATTCAAAAAATATCAAAAAAATGGAAAACCAGTGCACATTGTCTTATAATGTCACATACTACCTATTGGGTCTTATAAAAAAGTTATATATACATTAAAGCTCTCTGTTCATGCATAAGATGTGATATCGGCAGAACTCTGCCATATGAAGTCAAGGTTGAAGACAAGTGGTTTAAGGTTTTGGGAATGAAGTTGTCCAAAACCCCACCAAAGGTTCATTTTGGTGTGACTAAGAAGGATCCAGGCTTACTTTTCCATTTTTGTGTGTAGAACTTGTTTAAATGCCGGTCAAACTAAGGGTTTGACCGAATTTGAAATGAGCAACAAAAATTCAAAAAAAATCAAAAAAATGGAAAACCAGTGCACATTGTCTTATAATGTCACATACTACCTATTGGGTCTTATAAAAAAGTTATATATACATTCAAGCTCTCTGTTCATGCATAAGATGTGATATCGGCAGAACTCTGCCATATGAAGTCAAGGTTGAAGACAAGTGGTTTAAGGTTTTGGGAATGAAGTTGTCCAAAACCCCACCAAAGGTTCATTTTGGTGTGACTAAGAAGGATCCAGGCTTACTTTTCCATTTTTGTGTGTAGAACTTGTTTAAATGCCGGTCAAACTAAGGGTTTGACCGAATTTGAAATGAGCAACAAAAATTCAAAAAAAATCAAAAAAATGGAAAACCAGTGCACATTGTCTTATAATGTCACATACTACCTATTGGGTCTTATAAAAAAGTTATATATACATTCAAGCTCTCTGTTTGAATTTGAATTTCGGTAAATATTTGAATTTCGGCAAATATTTGAATTTCGGCAAATATTTGAATTTCAAACTCAAATTCTAGTTTAGCATTATTACAAATCACACAAGTTTTCACGAATCAAAGTAGCATTATTACAAATCACACAAGTGTTCAAGAATCAAATTCGAGTAGCAATACATCAATTTTTCTTAGCATTTGATTTCTTCTTCTTCGGCTTCGGCTTGCTTTTGCTTGCTTTTGCTTCTATATCAAGAAGATTATTCATGCTCCTTGTTTTCTTTGAATCTCCTTCACTAGGCCTTCGAGGGGGAATTTCAGGCTGGAAAAACTTGATCCAAAGCTGCTTCAGTTTCCACATCTTCAGTTTCAGCTTCCAGAACAGCTTCAGCTTCAGTTTCCAGAACAGCTTCAGCTTTAGTTTCAGCTTCAGTTTCCAGAACAGCTTCAGCTTCAGTTTCCAGAACAACTTCAGTTTCAACTTGGTCCAGAACAGCTTCAACTTCCTCCAAAATAGATTCAGGTTGCACATCTCCAGGTTGCACAGGCACTGCAACATCGACAGAGCCGAACACAGTCTGCACACTCCTCTTCTTTCTACACCCTCCAATTCTGGCCTTTTTGGCTGGACAAAGAGGTTCAGTTTCAAGGGGCTGAAACACACGTTTCTTCCTGACAGTCACCTTTGGATCGGTGTATCTACACTTGATGGATCCAGCTCGGTGTCCAAGTTCTTCACAACGCTTGCATCTATTTTTGTTACCTTTTTGGGGCCTCTTTGGCTTGGCGTCTTTCTTCCCCTTCTTACTGCTCCCACCTTTTTCAAACCAAGGCTTGAATCTACTCTGTTTCGGCCTGCCAGCCTTCCTTCTCGTCAAAGGAGCGCACAAGGAGAATTCTATGTCCACTTCAGGCCACTGAGACTGATCTGTAAGTGGTGGAATTGGATGTGCATATGCAGCTCTGAATTTTTCAACTGAGTAATATTCATGCAAATATGGGTGCATATTTAGCTTGGGTTTGGATGCCAAGAAAATGATGGCATGTTCACAAGGTTTTCCAGTGTGTTGCCACTCAAGGCAGCTGCACTCTTTCTTTTCAGTATCAACAACATGCCTTCTGGTAGTCTTTGTATCTTTAACCTCACCAGAATGCAATGAGGATTTCACAACTAACAAATGTGCAAGCCCTCTGCTCCTGTTGACTACCTGCTGCACCACAGCAGGCAGTTTATCCTGCCCTTGCAGCTTATCACCAATCTTTGCTCTCAATTCCCACCACTTCATGATCATGATCCTAATTTGGTCAACCATGTCATGGACAGGCAAGTCCTTGAAATCCTTTATCTTGTTGTTAAAACTTTCTGCCAAATTGTTGTTGATATGATCACACTTGATGGCAGTGTTAAATCCTGACCTGTACCACAAAAGAGAATGGTATGTGTCCATCCAAGGGCCAAACTCAGTGCTTGCTTCTTTTATCTTATTCATATGATACTCCCAAGCACTAACCTTGTATGCTCTTGCTGCTGGCCACAAGCGGCCAAATGCATCTCCTCTGAATTTTTTTATCACATTCATCCACATATGACCAAAGCACTCCCTCTGCTCACAATATGGGAAAATATTCTTCACTGCATTTTCTAGCCCTTTACATGCGTCAGTGTGGATTGCCAAAGGGAACACTGGACCAATGCTACTTTTCAACTTCTGCATGAACCATGTCCATGAAGCTTCTGACTCAGACTGAAACAAGCCAATAGCTACAGGGTACGTCCAATTGTGTCCATCTAGAGCATTGCAAGCTGCAAGTTGACCATTCCACTTGCCAGTCAAAAATGATGAATCTATACTCAAATATGGACGACATCCTGCTTTGAAGCCATCAATGCAAGGCTTTAAAGCCATGAAGAATTTGGAGAAGAACACTTTCCCATCTGGTGTCACCTCAGTATCTATCTCAACAACACTGCCTGGACACCTTTTATCCACTTCTGCTTTGAAGTTATAAAGCATTCTAAAGCTATTTGCCCAATCACCAAATAATCTTTTCATTACTCTTTGCTTTGCCTTCCACACTGTCGTATATTGCAGCTGGATTGGGTAATCCTTTTCCAGGTCTACTTTCAGTTTCTTTGCAGTCGTGTTTGGTTTCTTGGATAAAATAGGAGTGATTTTTTCTGCCACCCAAAGTTGGGATGTCATTTTTGTAACTTGTTGTGAAGTTGTCATACAAGTATGTACTTTTGGAATTTGATTCACTCTTACTGTCCTTCCATCAGGTTGACGTCTAGCTGATATATACCACTTGCATGGCATGGAACCACCATCAAAACCTTTGCACTTGGCATAGAATTTCTTTGTATCTGTCCACAAAGTCTTGGTTTCAAACTCATGTTTGATTGCATAAGTCCTGAAACACATCCTAAACTCATCCATGCTTGGAAACAATTTACCTACTTCAATAACTGGATTTTCTTTGTCATAAACACATACAAGCTCTTCATCATGGCCATCATCCACATCAACTGCAACATTCTGCATCAACTCTGAATCTATTTCAAAATCAGCATTAGCATCTGTATTTGCAGTCCTTGACCGTCTGTTACCATCATCTGCAGAATCTTCTTTCTCCTTTTCCTTGTCTTGCTCATCTACAGGAATACCAAACATAGATGCCATTTCAATGTCAGACATTGGATCAATGACCAAATCTGTCGGTTCATTAATCTCAACTGTATTCCAATCGATACATACAACCTCCTCAACATTATCAACTGCCTCTTCTGCATCTGCCTCCGCTCTTAACACTGCCAATTCAGTAACTAAAGGCCCTATCTGCCTTTGTGCAGACCAATCATCCTCAGCAATCTGGCAAGCCAACTTCGATGCCACATATCCAACTCTAGATGCAGGGTTCAGAGCTACGAGCTCTGCCAAAAAAAGAACACTTTTGCTTGTCCAGCCGTCTCGCCGATCGATTTCTTCTACCATTTCTTCCCCTGTCTCAATCCTAACATACTCCTGTTTCCAATCATCGAACCGTAACAAAGAAACTTCTTGTTCTGGCCCCCAAATCACACTCTCCCCAATTTTTTCCACCACATTCCTCACGGCCTCCTCTTCCTTCAATTCTAGGTCTTGGGGATCAAATTCTTCAAAAGGTATATCCCATTCAACCAGCGTGTCTCTCTCAATCATCCGCATGCTGCCATCAAGCAACACTGCCTTGGAGGGAAAGAATTTGATCGAAAATTTGAATTTACCATGTCCCCTGTTTTTTGGCGACCAAGGTGAGCTAGAAGTCGAGGTAGTAAGCAAATAGAATTTGAATTAAGTTCAAGCCTCGGGAAATTACCCATTACTTGTCCCCTCTCCCGGTTCCATCTCGCCGCCGTCCACAATCTACGCTCAAAAGGGCGCCCTCAGATCTAATGTGAGAATGATGGGAGAGGAATTAGGGTTTCGAATGGCACTCACCACGTCCGCCGTAGAACGAAAGCGCCGCTGCCCTCTGAAAAAGTTCCGCTGCCGCCCCCGCCGTCGAGAACGTTTCCCCGCCGCCGCGGGTGCCGACAGAGAATGTCACGCGCGCGCTCGGTCGGAAGCGCTCGAATGGCACTCACCACGTCCGCCGTAGAACGGAAGCGCCGCCGCCCTCTGAAAAAGTTCCGCTACCGCCGCCGTCGAGAAGGAAAGGTGAGCTCCGCCGCCGCCGCCACTAGAGAAGGTCACGCGCACGCTGGGTGGGAAAGCGGTTGGTTTGTTTGGGTTAGCACCTGATACTAATTAGGACCATCATGTTTTAATCAACTGTCTCATCTAACCTAACTGTGTCCTTAACGGCCGTTATATGGCTATTGTGGCCCTGAGCTATTTCCAACCAAAACAGCGTCGCATGCGAGCTATTTTCAGGAAAAACGTCGCTTCAAATCCAATAGCGATGAAAAACGTCGCACAGGAGCTATTCACCCATAAAGCAATGAGATGGAGAGGAGGAGAGCAATTCCGCAGCCCCTTGTCATATCGACTTACATGGTATCAGAGCACCGGTCGATCCTCTCCCCTCTAAACCCTGGCCGTCATCTTCTTCTTCCTCCAAACCACCACTAGCCTTCCCATCCACCATGGGTCCAGGCGTCCAGCCTAAGAGTGAGCCCTCGAGCTAAAGAGCATCGTTACATCACAGCATTTTCGTCGTCGCCCTCGAGCTCCATGGCATGGGCGTCGCATTCGCCGTTGTGGCCCGCGGACCGTGATAGCCGCATAACTCGCGGTTGCCGGCGCCAGCAACGCCGGCGAGCCACCCGCCCCCAAGATTCTCCCAATGCAGCACACTCCTCATGACCTTGCTGGACAACACCTTGCTCAGCTCCGACAACACGCTGCCGACGCTCCTATTCTTGAAGCCATGGTTGCAGAGCCTGAGCAGGAACCGACACACGACCACAGGGCAGCAGACACCTCCTCCTCCAGCAGCAGCGCCACCGCCACCAGTGTGGCCGCGTCGCAGCCTCCTGGTCTTGGCGGCCTCGACGAGAAACGGCTCCTGCTGCTCCTGCAGGCTGTAGCAGCTTCGAGAGCCTCCGCCCGGCGACCATTGATGCTGCTGCTCCGGCCTCTTCTTGAAGCACGAAAACACCGAGACGCACGGACGCACGCAGAGAGAGGCGCCCTTCACCAATGAACAACGCAGCGAAGCGGTGGCAGTTAGGGCTTGTGGTGTGGGTTGAACCCGTGGACTCACCCATTCAATCGCAAGCCGGACCGCCCCGCTCCAGACCATGTTTTTGCTCGACCCGCACCGCCCCAATCCATTTTGCATTTCTGTCCATTACGGCCCAACCAAAAAGAAACCAAAGACAGATCCGCACCAAAAACCCCAAATAAAGCCGCACCATTCCCAGCGCTACCGCCATCGGGACGCACAAGTTCATAGTGAAGAACTACTCGCTGCTCTATGGCTTGGGCGCGGGCGGCGACAATTGCGTCATCTCGCCAACGTTCATCGTCGGCGGCCGCTGCTGGTGCATCAAGTTCTACCCGGACGGCGACGGCAAGGAATCCAGCTACGCGGCGGCCTTCCTGTGTCCCGTTGGATTCGTTCCAGAGACGGGTGTGCGGGTGTACTACACCTTAAGTTTGCGGAAGAAAAATGGAGAAGTACTCAGAGGCTCCAACATTCTGAACGCGACAAGTACCTTCAAACCGGGGGATAGGGGCGGGGGCAACACCAAGCTCGTAGTCCGTCCTCCGAACAGACTGCTTCGTGATTAGGTGTGATTTAACGGTTGTACTGGACACCGAAGTACGGATGATATTCCCAAATTAAGACCGGTACTGTATCCACACGCAGCTGGGTAGAACGTCTGCCTGTGTGAGCAAGTTTTTGTATGGTTTAGTTAGCGGACAGTGCTGAGCGTCACACGAGGGATATGGAGAGGCCGATATGTGTCCGTGGACCACCCCACGCACATGCAAACAGCACGCACTGAACGGCTCACGCGCGCGGAAAAAAATAAAAGGACCACCACGCTACAGAAAAGTCAAACGCGATCCCCGTCGATCGCAGCTTCATGAGCCCCGCCCGTCGCCAGAGAAAAGACGCCATCGGCATGCACCGTTGGTATCAACGCCGCCCGTCGTCGAGAGCCGGAGAAGATCGCCGGAGAAAGACGCTGACGGAGAAACACACCGTCGCAGCGTGCGGCCGGTAGCATCGGCGTGCACCGTTGGTAGCAACGCCGCGCGCCATCGGGAGCCGGAGAAGATCGCCAGAGAAGTCGTCGACGGAGAATGACGCCGCCCCAGCGCCGCGCGCCGTCGGGAGCATCACCGGCTACCGTCGGTAGCAACGCCACGCACCGTCGGTAGCATCGCTGGCTATCGTCGGGAGCATCGCTGGCTATCGTCGGTAGCATCGCCGTGCACCACTGCTAGCAACGTCGTGCTTCTTTGGCAGTACAAAGAAATTGCTACAAATGCTCTACCAATTTGTGTCAAAAATGGGAAATTATTGCTACAAAACTTCAATGCATTTGCATCCAAAAATCAAGAAAAAATGTATCAAAAAAGAGAATTGGTACAAATGATCTGTAGATTTGCATCAAAAGATAAAACATTATGCTACAAAGTTTCAAAAAATTTGCACCACAACAAGAAAAGGACACAAAAATCTGTGAAAAGTGGCAGCACCTCAAAGTAGAAGAGCGCCGAGCTCGTTAGAAACTCCTACGATTACATGGCCAAGTGCTAGCAATCGCCATGCTCTATTCGTGCCTTCAGAACGGCCGCACGAGAGCCGTCAGATGCTAGACATTAAGCCCCGACAACTAGGGATCGGATGGAGTAGAGGTGACGTGGCATGGCTTGAGAAGTTTTGCTTCGTCACTATCGCGTCAGTTTCTCGCTCCCTAAAAATCTCCTCATTCCTCTCTCTGGTGCGGATAGAGTTCGCAAGAAACCAGCGGACCCCTTGCGGGCGGCGTGGTAGAGGTGCTAGAGAGATGGCGGAAGTGGTGCGACAGGAGGAGAAGGCACGGTATGAGCTGGTTGCCGAGTGTATTTTGGAAAAGACTCGGCAAACACGTTTGTTTGCAAGTTCCGAGTTGAATACACCCTGCAAGCATAGCAATACCCAGCAAAAATAGATTTTTCTGTAGTGAGTAAAGATATTTTTCAAAAATTTGGACTTCATTTTATGGGCCAAAAACTTCTGGAGACGGGCCCTGACGTATACTATACTGGCTTTTACGTTTTGGTTCGGTATCCTCTCGTACGTACGTAGATCCAACTCCAGAGTCCTTCGTTTTGGTTCGAGCGTTAACAGCATATAAATACAGCCAGGTTCCCGTGGAACCTGCATACCTAAACAGATCGCGACTAGCTCCTGCCCGTTATCTTTGTCCTTTGGCATGGGGAACTCCTGCTGCGCTATCAGGCCCGTGCCGATCAAGACGTCGTCGCTATGCACGACGGAGGTCGCCACCGGGACGCACAACTTCATGGTGATGAACTACTCGCGGCTCGACGGCATGGGCGCCGGCGAGTTCGTCACCTCGAGCACGTTCAGCGTCGGCGGCCACGAGTGGTGTATCAGCTTCTACCCGGACGGTGACGGCAGGGAACCTGGCTACGCGGGTGCCTTCTTGAGTCTCCGTGGAGGCGTGGCGCCAGAGGCGGGCGTGCGGGTGTACTTCACCTTAAGTTTACGGGAGAGAGGCGGCAGCGCACACAGAGGGTCCACCCCTTTGTACGCGACACATACCTTCAAGTCGGGGGAGACGGGCGTGGGCAATATCAAGCTCGTACACAAGTCCTACCTGCGAAGAGACTGCTTCATCATCAAGTGTGATTTGGCGGTTGTACTAAACACCAATGTACAGATGATGTTGCCAAATTAAGACCGAAATTGTATCCGCTGATAGGTAGAACGTATGCGAACAAGTTCTTGCGTGGTTTAATTAGCACAATATTATTTTCAGAATCTACAAGTCTTTCATGAAAGGGCGAGACTTTTTTTTTAATCCCAATTGCTAAAAAGCAATCGAGTGCTGGTTTGCTTGACCGAGCGGACGCTTCCTGGCCGTCCAATCAAGTTGGATCATGATCGCGTCCCGCATCGGTTCCGACAAGTTTCGGGCTGGGCTCCTACTTCTCTTTCCACCCCGTTCTCATTCCTCTCCAGCGGCACGGTGGCGGCGTCCACACGCCTTCACACGCCGGTCGGCTTCGCACCGCCGTCGTCCCACCGGCCAACCTCTTCCTCAAGTCGACCAGCTCCCTCGCACCCCCTTCGTCCCGCCGCCCCCAACGGCGGGTCATCCTCCGCCCCATCGCTCCCTTGCCCTTCGACGGCGAGGACTCAGGCAACACCCTCAGCTGGTGCCCTCTTCCTGTCCGCTTCCAAATCCCAGGCCCTCCCGGCCACCGCCCGCTCAACTTCTCCAGGTCACCAGCCACTGCCGGACTACATCGAGTTTCCCCGCCGCCGCTGCTGGTTCTCCCTGCCCTGCCCCTCTTCCCTCCATTACTGAGATGTACCGGCGTGCTCCGCCCAGATCCCCACCCTCCACCCTCGAATCCGCTCTCAAGCTAACCACCGCCGCACGATCCCTGCCCATATCCCCTCCTCCCTCCATTGTTGGTTCATCCTGTCAGCCTCTTCTGCTCGCTTTGTCCTGTCTGATGAAAGCGGCAGCGGCCGTCGCGGTGGGTGGGTGCTCCTCCGCGGCCGTGGAATCTATTCAAGGCAGTTGGCGCCAGGAGCCAGAATGACGCCATGGTGTACTTCTACTTCGGCTCCTGCAGCTCCTGTTCCACCTGGATCCTCTTCAGGTATCACACTGGAACCTGACGTAGCACACCCAGGCCATGCTTTTGTTCATGTAGGCAATTAGTTGTTGCGGTTTGTTTAAGCACACAGCTAGCTAGGAGCAAATTCAGTTTTGAGCGTATCCCATGGAGCATTGGAACAATTTTCCTTTGGACTCCCTGTTTTGAGGGTTTGTGTCCAGCATCTTACACATTCGATCCCTAATGAACCATTGTTGCACTGTATCTGTAAACAATTGGTTATTAACCTTCAACTTCCACGTTTGAGAGTGAACAGAACACTTGGTTTAAGATATGTCAAATGCTTAGGCAAAGGTGTCCCCGTGATATGTCTCCTAAGTTGCTTGCAAATACAAGACTTTTTTGTCTCACAAATGCATTAAGAAGATTACAAACTATATCAATCGCATAGTGATTTTTGCTAGGGAGAGTGAACCCCGCACGACGGGCGAGGAGTTCGGCGGCGGAGAGTAAACCCGCGCGCCCGTGCGAGGAGCTCGGCGGCGGAGGGCGCCTCCCGTGCGCGAGGGCGGGGTGCTCTTGCGGGTGAGCGAACCCGCGCACAAGTGCGGGGAGCTCGACGGCAGAGAGAGACGTCGCCCGCAAGTGCGGCGAGCTCAGCGCTCGCGGCTGGCGGTGGGTTGGATCTCGACTGCGCGCGAGGAGGAGGACGATGAGGAGTTTTCGGGGAGGTAAAATCATGCACCAGCCCCTGTATGCAACTCGCATGGTAGTCACAGGGCATGTCTAGCCAAATTCATGGTTGTGTGTAGCCTGTTCTAGGAAATCAACATCAGGTTGTGCTTCGGACAAGCCATTTTTTCAGGTGCAGAACCTTTTGTTGCCCGAGAGCTGCAGCTATTGCTTGAGAGTTGCAGTTGGTTGTATGGCGTAGTTGTTCGAATTTAATTCCTAGTTGCTTTTTTGGCTTAGGCGTACAGGTTGCTGCTAGTTCTTCAGGCAGATTGATAGTTACAGCTGCTTTGTGATGGTTTATTTTTTACTTCCAGCATGAAACTGTGTTGCTATGAAGTCGCTATTCATGACATGAGTTATATGAGACATATAGCTAAGTTACAGACTAGGTGTCACTAAGTTGCTGAATAGGGTAGTACTAAGTTGCATTTTTCAGCAACTAGGCTGTGTTTTGTCATACCCATAAGTTTTGCAAAGCAAGATTACTAAGATGGTGGGGTCTAGTGCCCACTAAGTTGCAGGTCTAGTGTGCCACAAGTTGCAGATCTGAAGTTTAACAAGTTGCTGAATAGATTAGTTTCGTCGATCTAAAATGTATGCGGTGGAGTAAACCATATTCAGTTAGTTGCTTGCATAGTGTCCACTAAGTTGCTGACTATATTTTTCAGAACTCAAATTCATGTCGCATCTAGATCCACTAAGTTGCGGCCTAGTGTCCTCTAAGTTGCAGATTTAGAGTTACCAAGTTGCTGAAAATATTGTATTTTTTCGCGTTGGAAAAATGTATGTAGCAATATGTCAGATTTTTTTTCAAAGTTGCCTACATTTTTGTACACTAATAAAATTATCAGGTATATAATACCCAACTAATAATTTTCGTGTTTTTTACAGCCTATAATGCTGACATAGATGATGGCTTATGAAGCAGCAATAAGGACATGTCACGAGGAGTAGAAACTATTCACGAATTTGATAGGTTGCAACTACTTAGTTGAATACATGACCTAAAACATGGTTGCTTAATTCTCTTGGAATAAGTTGTTATTGGTGGTATTTTTAGTTGCAACCATCCTCCACCGAGTTGCAACCAGAGTTGCTGGCATAAACACTGGAGTTGCTTTTTCAAAACAATAGCGTAAGCAACTGTTAGTATGAAGTTGCCGGCCTAAAACACCAGAGTTGCTGGCATAAACACTGGAGTTACTGGCAACACGAGAGGGGTGGCGGTGTTTGGATGATGACAGCAACTACATACTATGATGACAGGAACTATCCTAGAGCAGTTGGTCTTGTTGTTTGGAGGGGCCTAAGTCCACCAAAATAATTCATGGACATAAAAGCATACCAAATTGCTCTTGTTGTCTAGTTAGCATACAAAAGGGAGTTGCTTTTGCTGTTAAAGCTAGCTTTGGTGGCTCTTCTGTGAAAAGCTAGTTGCATATAACAGGTTACTGCATGAAAAAACTGAAGTTGTTGTCCACTGGTTGTTTGGTAGGTTCTACCACATACTAGTTGCAGGCACAGGTGCTCTTGTTGCCAGCAAAAATATTGTTCAATTGTTGACCATCATTTCTCCTGTTGCCGGAAAAAATGTCCAATAATTTTTGCATGTTCATGCCCATATCCATGGAAGCTTCATGCATGTTCATGTCCATGAAGCACAGTTGCTGGCAAAGTTATGATCACTTGGTGGCACAACAATGTTCAGTTACTGTCAAGGTTTTTTATGTGAAAAACTAGTTGCATATGACAGGTTGCTGCATCAAGAAAATGACGTTGCTGGCCACTGATGGGTTGGTAGGTTTTACCACATAGTAGTTGCAGGCACAGGTGCTCTTGTTGCAGGCAAAAATAATGTTCGGGTGTAGGGGGAAAATGGTGATGTTCTGTTGCTAACCATCATTTTTTGTTGCTTTTCTGTTCGCTAGACACTAGTTGCTAACCTATCAGACCGTGATTTGGATCACCTGGGGTTTTGTAGGCAGTTTTTACCCCAGAAAGTAGTTGCATATTATCAAATGTTCAGTTGCAGCTGAGAGAATTTTGTGATCAATTGCAACGGAAACTACAGGTTTGTGATTTTCCTGCTATTTTTTCGAACTGAAGATGTGAAATTCCGAACGATGCATTTAATTGGTTGGGCTGGCTATTTGATTCTCGCACAGCTAGGCTAGTGGGCTGGACGCGCGGGTGCCAGGCCACCTTTTTCCGAAACGGTACGATCGCTGTTTCGTCGCAACGAGCAAGTGATCGCTCGCTAGACGCGGCCTTTTTTAATTATCTTCGGACGGTCTATTCCCTCTGTACATTCTTTTTTTAATATACAAGATTTCCATGGATGGCGAGACTTTTTTTTTACTTCGGAAAATCTTTTCCCTTGGTATTTATTTAAGAGCTACAAATCGTGCCACCTCAATGTGGAAGAGGGCCGAGCACGGAAAAAAATCCTGTAATTACATACCATGGGTTGACGTCAGCCTTTACTTAGAGATGCCACGTCGAATTTTTGTTTAGTTGGAAGGGAGAATGAATAAATTGAAGGTTGTCTTCCTTACCTAAGAGATGATTCTTAAAGATTGGGAGAAGGCTGTTTCTACATATATTATATCGTATATCTTCCATTAATAAAACAAATTCCCACTGAAACTATATTAATTCTCTGTAATTGTCAGGGAAGAAAATCTTTATTAAGCACACTTCTTTTCGGCTTCTAGGAGGGCTTCCTCCCCCAGCTTCTCCCAGAAGCCCGACTCAGAAATTCGTTTAGACTTCGAAACTATTTTTTCCAAGACTAATTTAGAAGATTAAACTAATTTGTGAGGCGAGCTTCTGCTGGTGAAGACGAGCTTCCCGGAGAAGCCCTTCTAGAAGCCGCAAAGAAGTGTGCCTAGATCGGTGCCGGTCGGAGTTACGTTGTACGTCCAGTACGATTGCTCTTAAATCTCAAAAACACGGGCCTACTAAGTAACACCATATTTTGAGCCTGTTTGCATCGCTTATCCCTGCGACGTGTACCCCACTTGCTCCCTGTCGCTCGACATCGCCCATTTTTGTAGGTAGCGATATGAGGAACAGGACGACGGGAGTGTTTCTGCGGAGCACTTCACCGGAGACAGGAACGACGTGGATCGGCAGATGGCCACGACGTCCCCGGCGAGGCGAGGCGAGGCGATGACCTCACCGGGGATGGGGACGACCGTGGTGGCGTCGCCGACGGAGGTGAGACCGAGACTTAGCAGAAGGGGGTGGGATGCGGGTGCCGGGACGTTGTCGGAACCGAAGAAGATGGTCAGGTTTAGAGGGAAGGCTGAGGTGGGGTGGACCGGTGGTGTTCGCGGCTCGAGCCCAGGGCGGCAAGGTGGCGGGGGAATCGAGGCCGTAAGAGCAGCACAGGATATACTGCACATACGAGTTGTACAGGTTATGTATTTTATTACGGCATTTTTAAAGGATCGGAGGGAGTATAATTCATGAGCTGTTGTACGTACTGCTTATATGGTTTTCTTTTGGAGTAAGATGAAAAAGGAAAGGCCCAGCCCATGCGTGATACTAGCTAGCCCATCCAAATCAAAGAGAATAGACTGGACTCTCGCACCTAGGCCTTTTTTTTTATGATTTCTCGCACTCCGAGTCCGAGTCGATCGATCGCTAACTTTTGCGGTAGCTGAGCAGGCTGAAGTGCAGGCGTACGCTGAGCTCCGAGTCAGCATCCTCCTCTCTTACGTCCGACTCCAGAGTGTTTCGGTTTCCTTCCACCCCGCGATCAACACCCTACAAATACACCCAGTCTCCCGTCAAACCTACATACCTAAACAGATCGCGCGCGACTAGCTACCTAGCCAGCTCACCCGTTCTAGCTCCTTAGTCCTTACCATTACTCGATCCATCCATCGTCTACCTTTGGCCGGCATGGGAAACTCCTGCTGCGCTCCCGTGCGGGCCAAGACGACGTCGGTATGCAGGACGACGGCCGCCACCGGGACGCACAAATTCGTGGTGAAGAACTACTCGCTGCTCGACGGCATGGGCTACGAGAACTACGTTACCTCGAGCACGTTCACCGTCGGCGGCCGCTGCTGGTGCATCAAGTTCTACCCGGACGGTGACGGCAACGAACCTGGCTACGCGGCTGCCTTCCTGTGTCCTATTGGAGCGGTGCCAGAGACGGGCGTGCGGGTGTACTGCACCTTAAGCGTGCGGAAGAAAAATGGCGAAGTACTCAGAGGTTCCACCCCTGCCAACGGGGCCCTAACGTTCAAGTCGGGGGATAGGCGCGGGGGCACTACCAAGCTCATACACAAATCCTATCTGCGAAAAGATAGCTTCACGATCAGGTGTGACTTGACGGTTGTATTAGACACCAAGGTACAGATGGTATTTCGAGATTAAGACCCGTATTGTATCCACGCCGCCACGCGCAGGTAGCTAGAACGCCTGTCCGTGAGCAAGTTGTTGTTGTGTGGTTTAGTCAGCTAGTACTACTATTTTTGAAGTGTACAAGACTTTCGTGTATGGAGACACTTTTTTTATCTTCAGACGACAATGTCCCTTTCGTGTATTTGGATTGCAGAAGAATAAACTATCTAGCCAAACTAATCTTATGTGAGAGGATTTACTAAGCAGACACTCAGGTACACCCAATCTAGACAGTTCATAGGTGCATCTATCTGCGCTAGCCTTTTTTCTTTCTCAATCAACTTTTTTTTTAATTCTCAATAATAGAAAACTTGGATCGAAAACGTTGTAGTTTACTAAAAAAAATAGTTATAATGTGGGGAAAATAGGTTGATTTTATAAATAATGTATATTTAATGAAATTATCTTGAATTTTAAATACCTGAAGAAGAAAAATTGCACTGAAAAATCCAAACTATATTTCCCACATTCTAGTTCTAATGTTTCAGTGACCTGAAAAGTTTCAAATCCATATGTTATATTATCTGAGATATATAAAAAGAAAAAATCAAAAAAAAATCACAACTTCCTCCTAACCCAATTGACCGGATGTACCTATAATTATTTTGCCTTGCGTACACACAAACCCTGGAGTTATCACCGAGATCTGTTTGCACATGAATATGATTACGGAACGTTTCATTGGTGTGATGCGCGCGCGCGCCTCCCACTCATCAGGTGTTCAGAAACGGCAGCACACAAAGTATACCCGACAAGAACTCTTATACTGCTTCTGCAGTTCTGCCGCCCTTTTATAATTCATGTTCGGTCGGTATCCCTGTCCGGGTGGATACGAACAACAACTCCTTTTTTTTTTAATAACAACTCCTCCGTGTGTATATAAGACTGCTAGGGCTAGGCGTGCAAACAATGTTCAAGGACCAACGCCCGTGACACCCTCGATTCTCCTACCTTTTGACATGGCTAGCAGCTCTGCACCTTCGGCTGACCACGACGAGTATCTGCCGGACACATCGTCGAGATCTCTGATGGACACCATCGCCGTGGCTAACCACGGCGAGTATCGGCCAAAGACATCGTCGAGATTCCTGATGGACACCGTCACCGTTGAACACGATTTTGAGGTCAGCGGTTGTTACTCTCTGCTCGGCGACTGGGGTGTCTGCCAGCACATTAGCTCGAGCGCGTTCAGCGCAGGCGGCTACGACTGGAATATCATGTTCTGCCCTGAGGGATGCACGGCCGAATTAGGATACGCCTCGGTCTTCTTGAATCTACTTAGAGGGGAACCAGCGGTGAGAGTTAAGTACAGGTTTAGTCTACTGGATATGGATGGCAACACATTAATACGAAGGCACGCTATGACAAATATCTTCGACTCGGCACGCCATCCAGGTAGTTGTTGGGGCTATGACAGGTTTTTCGAGAGGCCCGAGATACACGGTGGTCCGTCTTTCGTCGGTGACTGCTTCACAATCAGGTGCGTTTTGACGGTCATGACGCAACACACACAGGATCTAAGCACCGTTCTAGTCCCCCAATCGAACCTGCAAAATAACTTGCTAGACATGTTGAAGGATGGGCAAGACACGGGGGATGTGGCATTCAGCGTGGGCGACCAATCGTTCCATGCTCATAGGTTCATGCTCGCCGCGCGATCGCCTGTATTTAAGGCAGAGCTCTCTAGTGGGATGAAGGAAAATGATGCTCACCGCATCAAGATCGACGACATGGAGCCTGCTATCTTCGGAGCGCTTCTTCACTTCGTCTACACTGATACCATCCCAGATGAGTTTGGTGTAGATCATAAAGATGCGTCCTTCCAACATCTGTTTGTTGCTGCTGATAGGTATGGGTTGGACAGGCTAAGGGCGATGTGCGAACTGAAGCTATGCCAAAACATTGACGTGCACACGGTTGCAACCACACTTGCCTTGGCGGAGCAGCACCAGTGCGTTCAACTCAAGAATGCGTGTCTACAATTCATTACCTCACATGGTGTGCTCAGTGCTATCCAGGGAACCGACGGATTCAATCACCTCACATCAAGTTGCCCTTCGATTCTAGGGGAAATTTTAGGCAGGGTCGCCAATGGCACGAGCTTTAGAATATGATTTTTTTTTTCATACGACGTGTATACAGGAATTATCGCTCGAAAGACTCATAGGTGCCATGAATTCTGAGAAATAAATGTTTTGTAATTGAATCTTTCCGTGCAATATATTCACCTATTTTGGTTCGCGTGAATTATGTAGTTTTAGAACCAAAGGGCAGCACTATGTATCATATGATGTGGGTATATGTAATCGAGCTTTGGACCTTTGCATTGAGCCTAACCAACACATATACATATATACGATATGCATTCTTTGATCACATATATATGATATGATCTAGGCTTGTTTCAAAAAAAAAAGATCTAGCTATCTCACTAGCACATATCAATGTCCAAAATATTGGAAGTTTCTCGCTTATAGGTTGTTGAATCATCTACCCTTTTTTATAGGGATAACTAGACGTCTGCTCAAGACAACTAGCTAGGGAGGGGGTATTTTTTTATGTTCTTTTAGGGAAAGGATATTTTTTAGTTTAAGGGGGTGTATGCTGAATCATTAACTCCAACAACTTTTCCGGGTCGTCCCCTCCTCGCTTCATCCCTCTAGGCGAACGAGGGGGAAACCCTAATCCCCCACCCGCCACCACCACTCCTAGCCGTCCCTCCTCCCTCAGCCGCTCCTTGAGATTCGGCCTAAGCGCCGGTGTCGTGGGGTTATTCTTCAACTACCCCACGGTGGTGATACCTGGTGCACGCCAAGTCTAGGACCCGACATGCGTCCTATTAGAAGATGACAACAAAGGCCCACCTGGCGGCCCGATGAAGCCCAACAAGCTATTCTTGAAGTACAAGACAAGAACCTCATGTAAACCCTACCTGGCTCCCTTTATAAAGCCAGGCAGGGGCACCCCATAGGGGGGACCCCCACGGGACACACAGATAGGCATAGCCCTAGCGAGACCACGTCTCATACCATCGCCCTTTCGGCCACCATGTAACTCCACATCATCATCTATACAGATCAGACAAGCAAGATGTAGGTCTTTACCTCACCATGAGGGGCCGAACCTAGGTAAATCCTTGCTTGTCAGCCGACGGAACTACCAGCGCGCCATCTCTCTCCCCCTCAATCAACCCGGGGTACTCGACCCAGGGATTTGCCGAGCCCTAACCTCGTCAGCCGGTGACCTTCTCGTGCGGCCCCTCGCGCGTGGCATGGAGGATGTCCGCGGTGCTGGAGTCTGGTCTCCGCCATTGGGCCTGCTGCTCAACGGGCGCCTCCGTCCTCCCGTGCTCCTCTCGCCGGCACGTCAAGATCGACGACATGGAGCCCGCCATCTTCGAGGCGCTCCTCCACTTCGCGTGCACTGGGGCGCTGCCCGACGACGTCGCCGACGGCGTCGCGCCGCTGCAGCACCTGCTGGTCCCGGCGGAACGGTACGGGATGCACGGCCTGATGGCGGCGTACGAGTGGATATTATGCCGGAGCATCGACGTGGAGAGCGTCACGACGACGCTGGCCCTGGCGGAGCAGCACCACCGCGTGAAGCTCAAGGACGCATGCATCAGGTTCGTGTCCACGAAGAGCGTGCTCTGCGCCGTCAGGGAGACGGAGGCGTTCGGTCACCTCCTCGAGACCTGCCCGCTGGTCATGGTGGACATCCTGGAATAGAAGCTGCCGTCGCCGGTAGGGTCGACGAGTAATCTCTTGCTGTAGTTTCCTCATATCATAATATCGTATCATGGTGGACATCTTTGATCGGCAGGTGACATGGATCCTGAGCCTGTGCGGGTCGGGCCTGGCATTGTGTGGGTCGGGCCTGGCACTGTGCGGGACACGCGCTCAGTGGGGCCTGGCCCGGTTCGGGACGAAGGTGAGCTCGTTGCTTCGCCGTGTGTGGGATCATGAGGACTTCTACTCAATCTGCGTCGCCGTCGTGGGTTTCTCCTTGTTTGGCATATCCTTCTGGATAAAAAGTAGAAAGACACAAAAGGTGGGTGCAGGGGAGCAGAGCATCCAAGAGAGTCTCCAAGAGTTACGGAACTTACGGTCTTGGATCGCCACGCAACAGTCTCCCTTCTCCCGGAATCTCCGGGAGTGGCTTCGCCGGCAAGACCTCTCGTCCTGGGTCCCCAAGGTCAGCTCGCTCCACCGTCTCCAAAAGTTCCAGGAATCGGCTTGGCTCAACTCAGACATATGACCCCATCGAGTCACACAAGGTTGAGTATAATTTAGAGGCGGATTAAGGATTTCGAACTTTCTCTTTAGCACTGAACTTATTTCATAAGCTATTAGAAGGTATTAGCCGTACGTGCTTGTGCTATGGAGTACTCCTACAGTATATAATGCATGTTTTGCTTCATTAAATCAACGGATTTGCTCGACTTTCTAACCATCCGATCTTAGCGTTAAGATTCATACAAACAATTTTTTGTTGTTTCTGTCGTCGCTAGAAGCGCGTTGTACGTGCGGGGTTATGTACGTCGTCCGTTTGGGCTGCTTTTGTTATTGTCCTTCTGCACCGATGCTGATGTAGCCCCTCATGTGGACAACACCATGGACATCATGTCACATGGCCCAATGACAAGATCAAGAGTCAAGACACTTCATGAAAAGGTGACCTCGCTCCTCTCGATGTTTGACCTCGACCTCCCTATGAATGGTTTGCTACTTCACGCTGGTACCTTGTGCATACTTAGGATCCACCCTGTTGATGACCCACAATGGAATCAAGAAGATGACCAAGACAAGGTCCAAGATGATGGAGAAGATGAACAAGAAGAGATCCAAGAAGATGGACAAGAAGAGGAGGAAGGAGGCGAAGACAGGGAGGCCGGCCTCCCAGCCGGCCTAGGACGGCCCCAAGGCCGGGCTCCAACCCGAGGCCACCGGCCTCCCAGCCGGCCTCCAGGCCGGACTCCACCCCGACGCTGCCGGCCTTCGAGCCGGCCTCCCCACCGGCCTCCCGGCCGGCCTCCCACCTGAGCCTGTCAGCCTCCCAGTCGGCCTAGGTCGGTCCCCCGCCAGCCTCCCGGCCGGCCTAGGCCGGCCTCCAGGCCGGACCTCCGCCTGCGCCAGCCGGCCTCCCGGCCGGTCTCCCACTTTTCTGCACCTTTTGTACTAAGACTATAAATAACACTCCCCTTTCCCCATTCTAGGGTTAGACTGAATTTGAGACTTGTGAGCCATGCTCCTCATCCCTCTGTGCTAGGGTTCCTCTTAGAGGATGAATCTTGTTGTTGCTACTCTTTCACTGAGGTGTCTCTAGTAATGCAAACCAATCTTTTACTGCGGTGATTCTATTGGATCGGTGGACCGGCCGGTAAGAGCAATCGGTTTCAACAAGAGTAAGATTGGCTTTGATTCTACGATCCAAAGGCTTCCTTTTTGAGGGTTGTTGTTGGGTGGAGATCTCTGCAGGTTTTGCTATTTATCCCTTGTGTTTACCCACGAATCTCCCCCATTTCCCCTCCATGTTCTTCGTGTTCATCGCGTTCTTCGTGTTCATCCCCTTTTCCCCCTCAAATCCGTGAAGATCGGGCCTAGCCCTACATCATATGGTATCAGAAGCAAGGGTTTCCACGGATTTGGATCGTGCTTCCACCTTTTATTAGCCATTTTTCCACCAAACTTTTTCATTCCCATACCAATTTCGAAAATTCAAAAAAAATAAAAAAAAAATAGCCCATATGGATTTCGTTCGATCTCTCGATTTGGTGAGAGATTTGTGGTTTTGATCCACGGATCTCGTGCTTAAGACATTTCCCCACTTTCCTTTGGTGTTTCCTTGTGCCAATTTCGCCCAAATTCGTCGGATTGAAGATTTCACGGAGCAAATTTCCGCCACCTCAACGCAACCAAAGGTATAGCTTCCGACTCATCCCTTCCTTTTTGCGAAACTTTTTTCCTAGGAGCTAGCTCTTCAAAGTGTGAGCATTGCACTAGTGTGACCACCAAGTGATCATATCATAATCTTGTGAGCATCTAGTTGTAGCGGACTCAACTCGGGCAAAAGCATAAAGCAAAAGAGAAATAGAAAAGATTCAAAAAAAAAAAAGAGAAAAGCCGAGCCATGATCCTAGTCTTCCTTATCACCTCAAAGCTCCAATACCCAATATAGAAACGTGTCCACTTGTGCAAATCGGGTGCTCCCTCCTATACACTTGAGCTAGTTGTCCTTCGAGAGGTGGTGCGGCACGAGCATAGTCTTCGTTAGGTCCAAATTGCTCCTCCCAATAGTTGCACCAGCCACGTTTGTCTCCACGTGTGAGTTTCCTTTGTTTCTCGGATTGTGTGGTTAGTCTTTTTTGCTTCTTGATCTTGTGGTTATCCTCCACTTCTTGCAATAGCCTTCTCGTTTGTTTCGTTTCGATTTCTTGCCACTTTGCCATACCTAAGCTCCTCATAAGTGTGTGTGTGTGTGTGTGAGTCGTTTTTGGATTGCTAATCAACCAACTCTTACTCTTGTGACACCTTTGTCTCGGAAGGCAAGCCCACTTGTCCAATACTATCAACCAAAGGTAAGAGCGGTTATTAGCCACCACATATTCCACATATCACTTGTGTTTTCTTATCATGGCTAGGGAAGAACAAGATGCCGGCATGAGCAAGCAAGAGGAGGCTCTCAAGAGGTACATCGACGACAACTTACGCCGCTATGAGGAGGGCCATCATGCCGCGCAACGTGAAAACACTGAGCGTTTCGCTCAAATACAAGATGCCCAACGCGAGAGCAATGAGCATTCCATTCGTCTCGAGGAGCTGCTTCTCGAAAGACGACACCAGCACTCCTCAAGATCAAGCTCAAGGTCTTCACACCGTTCCGACGCAAGAAGCAAAGTTCCAAGCGAGGTTGGTCAAGGTCCACACAACGACCGCCATCGCCACGAAATGCCTCATCAACAAGCGAACTTGGATCCTCAACAACACCAAGATCGCCATCGTCATGACATACCTAATCAAGACCGCCATCGCCAAGAGATTCCTCATCAACAAGCGAACTTGGATCCTCAACAACACCAAGATCACCATCGTCATGACATACCTAATCAAGACCGCCATCGCCAAGAGATTACTCATCAACAAGCGAACTTAGATCCTCAACAGCGCCATGACCAACATCATCAAGAGATACCAATACCAAATGCTAACTTCAACCCCCCACACCACAATGAGGACAATCGACATCATCGTCATGACCTACCGCCACATCGACCCCGCCGAGTTCCATTGGACAACAATCATGTTGATCTTGAAGACGATGAGGATTATGTTCCACGCCATCAACCAAGGCATCGCCACCGAGACCGCCATCGCCACCATGATGATGATGATGATGAGGAGCGCAAGCCACGCTTCAACCCCCCCAAGCTCGTCATTCCAAAGTTCCATGGCACCAACGACCCCGAGGACTACATCGCATGGGAGTCCAAGGTCTCCAAACTATTTCGCGTCTAGAAGGTGCCACAAGACAAACGGGTTGACCTCGCCTCCTTTGAGCTCGAAGGCTATGCACAACTATGGTGGGAACAACTCCAAGCCTCCTTCGAAGACCTAATTGACACATGAAATGACATGAAGATGGAAATGCACAAGCGCTTTGTGCCAAATCACTATGCGCACGATTTGTACAAGAAGTTACAAGAACTCAAACAAGGTCTCAAGACGGTCGACGAGTACTACAAGGAGATGGAGTCCACTCTCTCCCGCGCACATATTGTCGAGTCCGAGTAACAATCAATGGCACGCTTCTTGAACGGCCTCACGTACCCCATCAAGGAGATAGTGGAATTCCAACCGTATGAGAACCTTGTTGAGCTAGTTCATCAAGCCATGAAGGCCGAGCGCCAAGTCGCGGAAGATCTCAAGTATGTCAAGGCCAAGTCCTTCTTCGCCACTAGAGCTTCATCATCAACACAACCCATGACTCAAGTCCAAGCTCAAGGCAATGTCAAAAGTTCTACACCGCAACCCGCTACCACCTCCAAGAAGACGACGCCCTCACCCCAAGCCGCCAAGTCATATATCACTTGCTACAAGTGTGGAGGTCAAGGGCACAAGTCATTTGAGTGCACCAACAAGAAGGTGATGATCGTCAATGACAATGGAGACTATGAGTCTATGAGCGAAGATGAGTACCACGCATCGAACAAGGTGGACACAATGCAAAGCTTGGATGAAGACGATGACTACATCTATTGTGATGGTGATCCCAACCCCACTCTAGTTGTCACTCGAGTCTTGACTACAATCAACCAAGGTGATGACGCTCAACGATGCAACTTGTTCCAAACAAAGTCCGGCATCAACGGCAAATCAATTAAGGTAATCATTGATGGTGGGAGTTGTCACAACTTGGCAAGCAAGGAGCTATGTGAGAAACTCAACTTGACGTACAAGAAGCACCCCAATCCTTACCACGTGCAATGGCTTAGTGACTCCGGCACCATGAAGATCCAACACACGGTTCAAGTATCCTTCAAGATTGGCTCTTACGAGGACACGGTGGATTATGATTTGGTACCAATGTCAGTTTGCCACTTACTTCTTGGCCTCCCTTGGCAATTTGACAAGACCGTTACTCATGATGGGCGCACCAACTACTATAGCTTCAAATGGAACAATAAGAACCTAGTGCTCCGCCCAATGACTCCAAGCCAAATTATCACCGACAATGCCAAGACAATTGTGCGAGCGCAAGAAAAACAATCCCCTAGTGAGTTGAGTGGTGAGAGAGCGAACCACATTCACGTGAGTGAGAGCCAAAAGCCAAATATGAGTGAGAAAGGGAAGAGAGTGAGTCCCGGCGTAGTCTTATTAGCCACCAAAAGTGAGATGAGAGAAGTGAGAGCAAACCCATCCACTTTCCACTTCGTGCTCTTATGCAAAGGAGATGGCAAAGACACTAACGACTTAACCCAAGTTCCTCCGTCTATGTTGTCTATTTTGCAGGAATTCAAAGATGTTTTTCCGGATGAGCTACCTCAAGGACTACCTCCCCTCCATGGAATCGAACATCGCATCGATCTCATTCCCGGCGCCCCTCTACCTAATAGAGCGCCATACCGCACCAACCCCGAGGAGACAACACTACCACAGAAAGGGCTATCAGTGGCGCACCAAATTGCAATTCTGTGGCGCACCCCCAGGTTTGCTGGGTGCGCGCACCCACCCACCGTGCGCCACAGAAATATTTCTGTGGCGCACCCCTCTTCCATGCGCCACAGAATTTTTTTGAATTTCAAAAAAAAGGGCGGCCAGATCTAGATCTGGATCTGACCAGATCTAGATCTGGTCGCCGGAATTTCGTTTCATTTCATTTTTTTGGAGGCCGTAGATGGGTGGAGGAGGGAGTCGCCGGAGGTTGGTGGAGGATGGTGGTCGCCAGAGTTCGCCGGAGGTGGAGGAGGAGGTCGCCGGAGTTCGTCGGAGGTGGAGGAGGTCGCCGGAGTGGAGGAGGAGGTTGCCGGAGTGGAGGAGGAGGAGGTCACCGGAGTGGAGGAGGAGGTTGCCGGTGGTGGAGGAGGAGGTCGCCGGTGGTGGAGGAGGTCGCCGGAGGTGGAGGTCGCTGGGGTGGAGGAGGAGGTCACCGGAGGTTGAGGTCGCCGGGGTTGTGGAGGTGGTCGTTCGCCGGAGTTGTGGAGGAGGTCGCCGGAGGTGGAGGTGGAGGTGGAGGTGGAGGAGTAGAGAAGATGTGGAGAGGAGAAGAAATGGAGGAGGGAGGAGAAGGGGAGAGAAGTGTAGAGGAGAAGGGAAGAGGAGAAAGGAAGAGGAGAAGTGGAGGGAGAAGTGGAGGGAGAGAAGGAGAAAAGGGAAAAGAGAGGGAGAAGGGGGCTGGCGGGATTCGAAATTTTGAATCCCGCCCAATAATTCTGTGGCGCATCCTTGGCATGGTGTGCCACAGAATTATTGGGCGGGATTCAAAATTTCGAATCCCGCCCAGTACTTCTGTGGCGCATCCTTGGCTTTGGTGCGCCACAGAATTTTTTTCCCTTTTTTTGATTTTTTTATTTTGCTGGGAAAATTCTTCTATTAGCCATAACTTTTTTTTGGTTTGGAATTTGAGGATTCTGTGAATTGCTGACCGGGTAAACCCCGGTGCCATCGAATCCGAAATTTTCTCTAGTTTTTTTTAAGGTATTATTCGCATTTTTTCGACGTCGTATGCAAAAGTTATGCCCGTTTTAATATTTTTTCACCTACTTTTGAAAAAAAAGTCAAAATGTGTATTTCAAATTTTTCCTAAGAAATAGACCCTAAACCTTCCCTACATCTGAAAGGAATTTTTTTTAATTTTTTATCATTTTATTTCACTAGGTGCAAAACTGAAAAGGCGATCCACGGGGGGGGGGGTGCGTGGGTGAAAAAATCCTGCAGAATTCTGTGGCGCATGGAACCACATGCGCCACAGAAATGTCACTTTCTGTGGCGCATGTGGACCCATGCGCCACAGAATTCTGCAGCATTTTTTCATTGGTGCCAGGCCCACCATATTTCTGTGGCGCATGGGGCCAGATGCGCCACAGAATGTCCACTTTCTGTGGCGCATCCAACACCATGCGCCACAGAATTTACCCATATGGACTCCGGCCTCAATGATTACTCATGGGACCCACCAAAATTCTGTGGCGCACCATGGCTGCTGCGCCACAGAAACTCGACATTCTGTGGCGCATGTGGTTCCATGCGCCACAGAAAGTGGACATTCTGTGGCGCATGGGCAAAGGATGCGCCACAGAATGTTCAAATTTCTGTGGCGCATCGACAGCCATGCGCCACAGAATTATTTTTTGTGGCGCATAAATTAAGGGTGCGCCACAGATAGGCAACCTCCCTATAATGCTTTTCCTGGTAGTGCAAAGGAGATCGAGCGCCAAATTCAAGAACTCCTTGCCAAGGGACATGTTCGTGAAAGCTTGAGTCCGTGCGCCGTTCCGGTCATCCTCGTCCCCAAGCAAGATGACACACTTTGCATGTGCATGGATTGCCGTCCCATCAACAATATCACGGTGAGGTATCGACATCCTATCCCACGACTTGATGACATGCTAGATGAGCTTAGTGGTGCCACTATCTTCTCCAAAATTGATTTGAAAAGTGGCGATCACCAAATCCGTATGCATGAAGGAGATGAATGGAAAACCGCATTCAAAACTAAACTTGGTCTTTATGAGTGGCTTGTCATGCCCTTTGGTCTTTCCAATGCTCCTTCAACATTTATGCGTCTTATGAATCACGTCTTGCGCACTTTCATTGGAAAGTTTGTGGTTGTCTACTTTGATGACATCCTTGTTTATAGCAAATCCTTGCATGAACATGTCGACCATGTGAAGCAAGTTTTGTTGGCCCTTCGTAATGCTTCGCTTTTTGCCAACCTCAAAAAATGCACCTTTTGCACCGACAAGCTTGTGTTTTTGGGTTACGTGGTTTCGTCCAAAGGGATTGAAGTTGACACCTCTAAGATTGAGGCGATCACAAATTGGCCACCGCCAACTAATCTTGCTCAACTTCGTAGCGGCCTTGGCTTGTTTGGGTTTTATCGTCGCTTTGTGAAAGATTTTAGTACCATCGCTTGCCCCTTGAATGAGCTTACCAAAAAGAATGTACCCTTCATTTGGGGCAATGCTCAAGAATCGGCTTTCAATGAACTCAAGAAGAGATTGATCGAAGCTCCTTTACTTGCTTTGCCGGATTTCTCCAAAACTTTCGAACTTGAGTGTGACGCTAGTGGTCTTGGCATCGGTGGCGTCCTCATGCAATGTGGCCGCCTCGTTGCCTATTATAGCGAAAAAATTGATGGTGCTCGCCTAAACTACCCAATCTACGACAAGGAACTCTATGCCTTAGTCCGTGTTTTGGAAGTGTGGCAACACTACCTTTGGCCAAAAGAGTTTGTTTTCCATTCCGATCATGAAGCATTGAAATATTTGAAAACCCAAGCCAATTTGAACAAAAGGCATGCCAAATGGGTTGAATTCATCGAGTCTTTTCCCTATGTGGTGAAGTACAAAAAAGGCAAGGACAATATAGTTGCGGATGCTCTTTCCCGCAAGATGATTTTACTCACCTAACTTGAAATCAACGTTTTGGGCATTGATGACCTTAAAGAACTCTATGCTTCCGATCCTTCTTTGGTCCTATCTTTACAAAGTGCACAATTGACAAAGGATGCGATGATTTCTACTTGCACAAGGGTTTCTTGTTTAAGGCTAACAAACTATGCATTCCCGAGTCCTCGCTCTGTTTGTTGCTTTTACAGGAATCACATAGTGGGGGCCTCATGGGACACTTTGGACGCGATAAGACACTTGCCATGCTATCTACACACTACTTTTGGCCACGGATGACGCGTGATGTGGAGCGCTTGGTGCGCCGTTGCCCAACTTGCCTCAAAGCTAAGTCCACTTTGAACTCTCATGGTCTTTATATGCCTTTACCAATACCACACACACCTTGGTCCGACATTAGCATGGAATTCGTCTTAGGATTACCTCGAACAAAAAATGGCAAAGATTCAATATTTGTTGTTGTCGATCGCTTCTCTAAAATGGCACACTTTATTCCTTGCAATAAGACCAACGATGCTTCACACATTGCAACTTTGTTCTTTAGGGAAATCGTTCGTCTATATGGAGTGCCGAAGACCATTGTTTCGGACCGAGATGTCAAGTTCACAAGCTACTTTTGGAAGGCATTGATGGCCAAGCTAGGAGTCAAGCTCCTCTTCTCCACCTCTTACCACCCACAAACTGATGGCCAAACCGAGGTGGTGAATCGAAGCTTATCAACTCTCCTTCGCGCATTAAGCCAAACCTCAAAGGTTGGGAGGAATGCATACCGCATGCCGAGGTCGCCTACAACCGTGCCTCCCACCGGACGACCAAGCGAAGCCCGTTCGAGGTTGTCTATGGGTTCAACCCCAACACTGCCCTAGACATCCTCCCACTTCCTCTACACGAGCGCACCGACATGGACGTCGACAAAAGAGCCGACTACATGAAGACATTACATGAGTCAACTCGAGCAACTCTAGAGGAGCACACCAAGCGCCAAGCTACCAAGATCAACAAGTTGAAGAAGACCATGATATTCAAAGAAGGAGATCTTGTGTGGCTACACCTCCGCAAGGACCATTTCCGGATGAAAGAAAATCCAAGCTTGCGCCTCGCAGTGACGGACCTTTCAAAATGCTCAAGCGCATCAACAACAATGCCTACAAGATTGACATCCCAACCTCCAAGTACTTGGTGCACGACACGTTCAACGTCGCCGACCTATCCCCTTTCCACGGAGATGCAAGCGTTCAAGAGGATGGCGAGTCGAGGACGACTCTTTCCGAAGGGGGGGGGGGAGATGATGTAGCCCCTCATGTGGACAACACCATGGACATCACGCCACATGGCCCAATGACAAGATCAAGAGTCAAGGCAATTCATGAAAAGGTGACCTCGCTCCTCTCGATGTGTGACCTCGACCTAACTATGAATGGTTTGCTACTTCATGCTTGTACCTTGTGCATACTTAGGATCCACCCTGTTGATGACCCACAATGGAATCAAGAAGATGACCAAGAGAAGGTCCAAGATGATGGAGAAGATGAACAAGAGGAGATCCAAGAAGATGGACAAGAAGAGGAGGAAGGAGGCGAAGACAGGGAGGCCGGCCCCAAGTCCGGGCTCCAACCCGAGGCCGCCGGCCTCCCAGCCGGCCCAGGCCGGCCTCCAGGCCGGGCTCCAACCCGAGGCCGCCGGCCACCAGGCCGGACTCCACCCCGACGCTGCCGGCCTCCCCGCCGGCCTCCCGGCCGGCCTAGGCCGGTCCCCAGGCGGGCCTCCCACCTGAGCATTCCGGCCTCCCAGCCGGCCTAGGCCGGTCCCCGGGCCGGTCCCCCGCCAGTGCCCGCCGGCCTCCCGGCCGGACCTCCGCCTGCGCCAGCCGGCCTCCCGGACGGTCTCCCACTTTTCTGCACCTTTTGTACTAAGACTATAAATAGCACTCCCCTTTCCCCATTCTAGGGTTAGACTGAATTTGAGACTTGTGAGCCATGCTCCTCATCCCTCTGTGCTAGGGTTCCTCTTAGAGGATAGATCTTGTTGTTGCGACTCTTTCACTGAGGTGTCTCTAGTAGTGCAAACCAATCTTTCACTGCGGTGATTCTATTGGATCGGTGGACCGGCCAGTAAGAGCAATCGGTTTCAACAAGAGTAAGATTGGCTTTGATTCTTCGATCCAAAGGCTTCCTTTTTGAGGGTTGTTATTGGGTGGAGATCTCAGCAGGTTTTGGTATTTATCCCTTGTGTTTACCCACGAATCTCCCCCATTTCCCCTCCGTGTTCTTCGTGTTTATCGCGTTCTTCGTGTTCATCCCCTTTTCCCCCTCAAATCCGTAAAGATCGGGCCTAGCCCTACATCAGATGCCCATACTGATGATGGGCTTTTATTCCTTTTCATTGTTGTCTATAAAGTTTGGACCTCTGCATGCGTGTGTATTTTTTTTTTTGGTGTTTCGTTGTTCTTGCTTTTGACGGGGAGCTCCGAACTCTTGTATTTTTACATATATTATTTTGTATTTTCTTGTACTTATTTATTTTTCTTATCATTTAGTTTTCCCATTTTTCTTACTTATCTCATGTGAGGTTGGGTAGGCATTCCTTGTGCTGTTTTTCTTGATTTTCTTTGGTTGCAAGTTGGGTTGTAACTGGTATTTTTTGTTAGTTGCAAGTCGGCTTGCAACTGAGCTTTTTTTCGGTTGTAAAATTTTTGGTTGCAAGTCGGCTTGTAACTGGATTTTTGTTAGTTGCAAGTCGGCTTGCAACTGAGTTTTTTTTCAGTTGTAAGTGGGGTTGCAAGTGAGAATTTGTTTTGATTGCGAATCGGGTTAAAATCGAGATTTTTTCAGTTGCAAGTGGGGTTGTAACTGAGATTTTTTTGATTGTGTATCATGTTAAAATCTAGATTTTTTCAGTTACAAGTGGGGTTGCAACTGAGTTTTTTTTAGTTGCAAGTAGGGTTACAACTGAGATTTTTTTTGATTGCGAATCAGGTTAAAATCGAGATTTTTTTAGTTGTAAGTGGGGTTGCAACTGAGATTTTTTTCCCGATTGTGAATCGGGTTAAAATCGAGAATTTTTCAGTTACTATTGGGGTTGCAACTGAGATTTTTTTCAGGTGCAAGATGGATTGCGAAAGAGATTTTTTTTTCCAGTTGTAAATGAGAATTTTTTCAGTTACAAGTCGGGTTGCAACTGAGATTTTTTCCATCGGTAAAGTCAGGTTGTAATTGATTTTTTTTTTCCGGTTGCAAATGGTGTTGCAACTGGGATATTTTTCCAGTTCCTAGTGAAGTGGCAACTGGGATTTTTTTTTCTAGTTGCAGCTGAGATATTTATTCATTTTCTAGTGAAGCTATAACTGAGATTTTTTTCTAATTTCAAGTGCTGTTGCAACTGAGATTTTGTTAGTTGCTAGTGATGCGATATTTTCCTAGTTGCAAACGGCGTTACTTTGGATATTTTTTCAGTTACAAATGGAGTTGCAACTGAGATTTGTTTCTCAGTTATAAGTGGTATTGCAACCGAAACATTTTTCAGTTATAAGTGCTATTTTTCAGTTTTACATGGGGTTATAACTGACTAAGTCGAATTATAATTAAAATTTATGAGTTGGGAGTAGCGTTACAAATATGATTTTACCTTAGCAAATGTGTTTTTACCACCAGTGAGCTGTCATTGAGGGAGTAGTACGAACAACAACAAGCCAAGCGATTAGAAAGCAGCTACTTTTGCTAGTAGGAGGTAGCATAGGAGCGGGCCAGTGCATACATGCGTACAACTATATATGTTTGCTTGTAGGAGCTACTCCCTCCGTTCCACAATATAAGATGTTTTACCATTTCTTTTTCCATCCGTATCTAGACATGTTTTAGTGCAAGATTCATTTGAACCTTACACTAAAACATGTCTAGATACGGATGAAAAGAGAAATGCCAAAACATCTTATATTTAGAAATGGAGGGAGTAGCATATAGGAGCAGTCCGGCCAGGTGCATGCATACTTACAGCTAAACGAGCCGAATAAATAAACTGGTCGTGCGTTTATCCGTCTACTTTCATGACGCTTACAACCCACGCAGATGACGTCATGTGACTGAGAATTAGCTCAGGTTAGGCGGACCCTTAAAACAAACAAGTTTTCAATTGCATTTATATGGTTACATCGGTCAAGTGTGATTGCAATTGGAGCTTCAAGTGTGTTGACACTTGCATGTTACCAGATATTGCCCCAATTTGTGAAGGTGTTGTTCAACATGTAGCACCCAAGAGATGTGAAATAGGAGAACTGACTTGACATCCCTATTTGCTCAAGAACGAAATAAGTCCAATCCCCAAATACAACAGGATCAAATGCATTTCCGGGTTTTATACCGGATGGCAAGTATATTTTGATTAGCGAAAGGGTTTCATGTCGGGCGGGTCTGGTAGCTTCTGGACTCATCCGAAATGGCCCGGTAGCCAGCCCTTTTTGTGTGGGGGGAGGCGGGGGTGGTATAAAACCTACAACTTCCATCATAATACCTCTCTCACTCTCTCTCCACCATTGTTGACCAACTCAAGCTTGGGACCTCCCATTTCTCCCAACCAAATCATAATTCCTTTCAAGAAAAGAAAGAGGAGGTCCCGACTTACGTGTCAACCAAGCCAAAAGTGATTCCCATTGAGTTCATGAAGTTATTTGTTACTCTTAAGTTTGTTGTGAAACCTTCAACTATGCCGCCCGGAAGCTTCTGGGTTGTAGTATTGTGATTCGGGAAAATTTGTGAGAGTTTTGAGGACATTTGAAGCCTGCCACTAGTGATTGAGCACCTACTGCATGGTGGACGCCCAAATAGAAGAAGGTGAGATATCATAGCATTCAGAACCTTTCTGGTAACCCGCACCTCTCCAACGGTGATTAGCTGCCCGTCCCACCAATGAATTGAACATCAGGTTACATCTACCTCTCTGTGTGGCTTAGTTATTCTATTTGATCTATTTCACTTGTGTTTATATTTGTGATAGACTTCGTGCTTGAAGTAGCTCGTATCATCATATTAGTACATAACATAGTTGCATTCAACTCACCTTTTTTATCTGCAAAGTCTAGAACTTATGAAAGGAAAAGTAATATTTATGAAAACCTATTCACTCCAACCCCTTAGGTTATCAATCTCGATCATTCAAAGTAGTATATCAGAAGTTACTTAGATAGCCTAGCTTGGACTAAATATATATTCTCTTTGCGCAACATCGAACCACCTATATAAATCGAACTTGCCATGGGTGTGGCACGAACCGGTAAAAAAATCTAGTAGTTGTAGCACCTATGCCGTGATTTGAATCCAAATTTACAGCATAAGAAACAAATTTCTTCGAATAGTGGAGCAAATATTTGAACCAACACACCATCAGGCCAGCGATAAGATTAGAGAGAAATCGTATGAGACAATAGATGGAGAATGAGATAGAATCAATATCTAGCGTACATACAACTATGAATGAAGCATAAAAGGAAACCCTAGCTACAGGAGAAAAAAGACTATAGTAGGTGTCGAGGATTTGATGGCCGTAAAAAAAATCAAAGCCTCGCGGTGCTGGGTTCGACGCTAGGTGTCGTGGTGATGTCACGGCAGATGCCATAGGATGGCTTAAGATGTGGGGCCGATGGATGCTGGAGGCACCCGGGGAGGGCTTGCGCACACGAACACGCACACAAAGAACACAACTCACACATACACACACGGTTTTACCCAGGTTCGGGGCTCTCGTGAGGAGATAACACCCCTACTCCTGCCTATATGATCGATATATCTGGAATACCACGGTATTACAAGCTGCTCCTTGAGTTATACGCGACGAACAACAGGCTCCAAGCTCCTACCGAGTCTCGGCGCTGCTCTCTGGCTCTCTTTATGCCTACCAAGGAAATGAATAAGTGTCTACGCGCTACCCTTCCAACCTCCCTGTAAGAGGAGCCCCTGGTGCCCTTTATATAGGGAAACCCAGGGTTACAGTACAAAACATTGCTACTGGCGCCATACCGCTTGGTCTCCGGCCGACACGGGCGTCGTTGCACCATGCCCAGACCGTGGCAGCGCCGGTCGCCACGGTCCCCTCTGCGTCCAACAGCACGCCCACGCCTAGGCCTAGCGCCACTGTGCCGCGCCACCCGCGTCAGAGGCGTGGCCGAGGCACAGCACGCCGTCCACTTGCAGCACGCCGCCGCCCTTGCTTCACTCCGTGTCTCAAGGAACTCTGTCCCTTGCCCGGGATAACCTTTACCCGGCATAGGCATGCTCCGTAATCTTGACTCGGTTTGTCCTTTCCTTTATAACTCGGTTTTGCCTTCCCTGCACACAAGAAGAACAAAGGAAGATCCGACATATACATACATGGACCGACATACCAATATGTCGGTTAATCTTGACCCGGTCAACCCTGGGTATGCCGGTACAGTTATGTCGGTTTTAGTGATCCGGTCAACTCCGAGTCAACCCTTATATCGGCATCTCGCCCATATCCGGGGGTTGCCCCCCGACACTAGGAGCTCCATCAGTGGAGGCATCAACATCGTCATGGAACTCCACATGGGGAGAAGTGGTTATTAGTGTGCTACTGAAAACGTGACATGACTACATCGATCGGAACACAAGATTTGTGTATATTAATTGATACTGTACAATTCTAACTAACTAGTCAAAAACTGTTTTACTTACTAACCCAAAATTTTGCGGCATAAGATTCGACCTCATTTCACTGTAGATTACAACAAGAGGAGTCATACGAACTCAAACAGGCCTCAGTCTGTTCAACATTTTGAACCCTCTTCGCTAGACCAATCAGCATCAAAATCATCCAGATGTTCTTCCCCAGTATCGGGAGTGTTGAGTCCGAGTTTGACTTTCTCATTGTCGGGATGAACTTGTTCCAAGATGAAAACGTAAAATGACAGAAAGAACAAAATTACATAGATCTAATGAAAATACAATACGTAGAAATATAATGTAAAAGCAAGATCCAAATAGGAAACAACGAGATAAGGAAAACATACTACTCAAATTTTCCCGGCGATTTGTTGCACTCACTGCGGATAGCCTCTATGAGGAGAGGAAAGGAAAGAAAAGGAAAGGAAAGAAAGTTGCACCGTCACGAAGATGGGACTTGTCCAACAAAGAACAAACTAAAACAAGAAGCAACACTGCACAAACATTGAGGAATAAGATGGCCAAGAACTGTCTAAAAGCTTTGGCGGTTTGATCCCATCTGATCGATCCGTAGCATTAACAGCGTATGTGATATGAGTATACGATGTGAATATGTATTCGCGATGTACTGTTTAGATGTATAGTTTCTATTTCGATTGCACGGATCTCCAACAAATTGAAGATGCGGCCAAGAGTTTGGCCACTGGCGTCCCTTGAGACTAGATTCTCAATATCCGATCGCCGCCTCAAACTTTTAACATAAAAATTATAAAAACAAAATGGAGTTTGGAGCTAAATGGTCTACCCTCTATTTCTCCGCCTTATCAGTGGTGCCAATCACAATGCATAATGAGGTTAGAAGGCATAGACCTTTATATAAACTCCAAATTCCAGATATTTGAATCTGTTTTCAGATTGAACTCGTGAATACTTAAACCAACCACAATAATTACAAACCAGTTACCGAGTCTGAATAATGTTAGTCAGTTAGGTTCCAAACACGTATGTGTGAGTCATGCGCTGAGTTTTACCTTTAACTCGCAGGATTTAACAATATGTGCAGCCAAACCTATGCACAGCCGGGCGTTGCACTCTATATTATTTGTGTGTATAATTTCAGCATATTAATGTACATTGTGTCCCATAAACGTATCAGTTTTTTAAGTACAAATCCACATCAATTATTCCCTCTTATTTGCATGATACTTCCCCACTGAAGTTTTAATTCTAGATAATGTATTAGCTATAAATTTCTACAAAAATTACCTAGGTGAATCTAAATTACAATGCACCTATTCAGAGAACCCGCCGGTTCACTCTATACTATTTATGTGTATAATTTCAGCATATCTATATCTCTTATAAGGTAAAACCCCCACTAACATGCGTTAATTATTTTTCTATCTCAACATGCAAACTATCCACCTCATCTATCCTCTTAACCAATCAATTGTCCATATCATCTCCACTAATATTTATTAATCAATACATGCAATCTACGCATCATCCATTCCCTAAACCATCTAATTGTTTATATTAATAATTTATAATAATTGATATCATGTCTTTTAAATTTAGCATCTCGAGTATGATCAAATGAATTTTGCATATTCATCTAGACAACATAATATAGCATAGCTGCTATAAGACATGATGTTTTGGCTCACACGTGCATATGAACCCGTTGTGCAAAATGCATTTTTAACGCATTTTAAAATGTCAAAAAAATTCAAACAAAAATTCCGGGTGTTCATATAAAAAATGTCTATCCCTGAAGAAAAAAATCGCATCGAAAAGACATTTTGTGTGGTGGTATAAAAAGACAAAAAAAATGTTACGTACAAAGTCATTTTGGAATGTCGGGGATTTGTTTTTTTTACACCCGTCACAAAAAATGTCTTTTCATCCCGATATTTTTGTACGAACATAGAATGTTTATATGTACACCCGAAATTTTTGTTTAAATTCTTTGACATTTCAAAATTTGTTTTTTGGGTAGTGGGTGTAGATGCACCTATGAGCCGAAATGGATTTCCCGGCTGCTATACCTTTTGTTTATACAATATAGTTCCTAAAGGATCCCGCTGCAATGCACGGGGTATCCTTCTAGTTAATATACAATGTGTCCCAGTATAACTGAACCGGGTTTTTTAAGTACAATTCCACATCAATTATACCCTCTTACTTTCATGAACTTCCCTACTGAAGTTTTAATTCTAGACAATGTATTAGCTATACAAAATGTTGCTGGCCATAAATTCCTACAAAAATTACATGGGTGAATCAAAATTACAATGCACCTATTCGGAGGTTTTCACCAGCATCTTGAGCGTGCAATGTGAACATTGTACAAATCATCAGTCTCTTGCACAGGAGTCGAACGTGAGGCAAACACTGAATGCTGCAAGAGCTAACTAATGGAGCAGTGAAATTTGAAACCGCAAACTCCAACTTTTTTTTCTTTAAATGCCGGGCGTGCACTGTTCCAGGGTGCGAAGACCAACATCCATGCACCATCACCTATTCACCTCCTTTTGCTGGTTGCCTGCCACTGATGTTTGGAGATAGCTCAGATGTGCAGCTCTGCGTGTGTCTGTGTCCTCCAAAGTTGCAGGCGGCAGCTGCTGACTGCACAGTAGAAAGTCACCCAGCAGAGGGACATGCATGCAAGGACTCACACTTGGTCTTTTACTGTTGTTATAAAAAAAAAACTCTTTCACTCACTCTGAGTGTGAGGCTGACTGATGCATGCATGATTGTAACATGGCACTGATTTTCTGGATGATCCATGCATGGACCTCTGATCGCTAATCTTGGCAGGGGTAAGAGTTGCATGAGTCTGCAGTGCAATGCAAACAGAGGTAGTGCAATGGAGCCCATCTTCTGGCTGGCTGGCAGTTCTTTTGCTGCAATGCATGTTCCCTAGCTAGCAGATACTTGCAGTATGACAATGCTACCTTCGTCCTAAAAATTAGCCGTATAAGTTTTTTCTAAGGTCAAACAAAGAAAGGAGCGCAAGCTTACGCCGTGCTTTTAGTGCTGTCGAGCCAAGCAATTTTTTGCCCCCTTTAGTTTGCAGGGTCTTTATAGGGGTTTTCTTGCTATCCCTTTAACAAAAACGCAAGCCTTCTCTATACAGTTTTTATTCTCCTTTACTTAATGAAAAGGCAGAGCCCCTAGCGATTGCACGAAAAACAAATGTCAATAATTATAATATTTCGTCGATATATAATTAAAGTATATTTAATGATGTATCTAATAAGATCGATTTGATATTGTGGAGGGTGATACTTTTCTCTCAATGTTGGTCGAAATTCATATGGTTTGACTTTTAATAAAATTTATACGGCTTCTTTTACGAAACGAAAGTATTATGTAAATATGACTGAATGATGTTAGTGAGTGGCACTGACAATATGATATGGTTTTGGTTTTCAATCTCTGTACGTGGAGAAGATAGAGAGAAATGGGAACTGACAGAGCATCACAAACTTGCAATTGCATTGCCACTGCTCTGTTCCAAAGCTGCAAGAAGCCTGCATACAGTCGGATTTGCTGAACCTCCTGCATCAGCTTGTGATTCCTTCTAGTGGAACCAGTACTTCTAAATTACATGTGTACTACTACTGCTACTACCCTGATTCATAGGTTATGTGCAGTTCATCTCCTGACCTGAAGGATGAATGTCCCAAAGCAACAATAGGTAAATAAAATGCCTGAATCCATGGTGACCTTGCTTGCCTACCTGCAGTCTGCACACATGAATCATTATTAAAAGTGCCACCTTGCTACCTCATCAGCAAACAACATCAGCATCACCAAGTGAGTAGTATTTTATCTTCCTACTATTCTGCAAATTGCACCACACGGCCCCAGCACTATTCAGCAACTACCTAAGAGGGGACCTTGTTTAGAACTTTAGTGTCCACAATAGGGCTCTCTGGATCTAGAACACAGAAACACTTTTTCTCAGTGCAAGCCAAAACGATTGAGTACTTGGTGAGGTCCAGTCTCCAGTGTAATTGTTAGTGGAACCCTACCATCATTTTCTTTCTTTAGATGTTGTCTAGAAGGCGAAGAGAAAGAAGAGACAGTCCACTTTACATAAGGATCAATCGCCATCCTGAGACGGCCATTTTGGTCACTTGTCCTTCATGAGACCTTCAACTAGACGGGCAGACGGCTCAGCTACTTGAAGTTCAGAACTTGAGTTCACCTGACAGTTGCAAGAGCTAGCACACTGCACACAGCCCACACACACTCTCTGCTTCTGTTTCTTGTCAGTTTCTAGAATCGCCCTTAATGGCCGCCGGCTGCTACGGCGGCAGGAGGCTCTCGGAGCTGCTCGAGGAGCAGCAGGAGCCGTTCCTACTCCACCACACCACCACGGAGGCAGCCCCACCGTGCTGTTCCAAGAACGGCGACCCTACAGGGAGAAGGTCTGCGTTGGGCAGGGCCCTGAGGAAGAGGGTGGTGCGCCTCGCCGGCTGCTTCTCTTGCGCCGCCGGCGAGACATTTCGCCGGCTGCCGCGCGCCGGCGACACTGGCGGCTGCCACTGCGATGACGACGACGACGACGGCGGGAGGCGGCTCAGCCCGGTGTCCGTCCTGGACGTGCTGCGGTACTCCGACGAGGAATCGCATTCCTCCCCCACGCTCAGCAACTGTAAGCGCTACTGCTGCTTTGTTTCTTCTTCACGGCTCCTGAATTTTCTCTCCGGAAAGCACAACCATGTCACGCACTCACTGACTCACACTCTGCTTTTTGCTACAGGGGAGGAGGAGCCATCGTCGACGTCAGGGAGCTCACCGCCATCCGGCCTGCTCTCCGGTGGCACCACCTCTCCACCCTTCACAGCGGAGGGGGCGACGACGAGAAGGAGCGAAGAGGAACAGAGGATCATTTCTTCTTGGGAGAGGATAGCGGGCGACATCGCGAGGGTCCCCGCGCTGGCAGAGCTCGACCTGTCTTCCTCTGAGTCGGCGCCGGAATGGATGCCTTGGGGCCAGGGGCTCGGGCTCAGGAAGGCGTCGCAGCGGGTAGGGGCGAGCATCGAGGCCATGATCTTCGACGAGGTCCGAGCGGAGGCCGTGAGGGACATGCTCAGTTTGCATGCTTGAATTGCGATGGTGAATACATTTTCTTGCTCGTGAGTCGTGACAATCTATGAAATATAGCCACGTTATTTATGATTGAGAAAATAACATATTTTTAGATTAACAATATATCTTGTTGATTAAGTTAAAAGTGTAGAAGATTTCAAAAAAAAAAAGTTAAAGTGTAGAATATATAAACAAAAAAACCTGAAAACAACAAAGACCCTGAGCAAAAAACCAAAGCTATATTGGAGTACTGTGTGCCTCCTTTTTCTTGAAACCTAGCAAAAGACCTGCCATTTCATTGATTAATCAGAAAACAAAGGATCACATGATAGGGGCTGAAGCCTGAAAGCTCACAAAAACATGAGTTAGGAAAACAAAATGACTACTCTCCGAGAATAAGGTTCACCAAACATTTCGCGCCGGGTTTGAACCAGAGCTTAGCCTTCTCTTTCTTTTCCGCGACAAGGTGAGACGACATTTGAGAGACTACCCAGGACACTCTCGCATTGAGCGCATTCCAAATTTTCCATGAAATGAGAGTGATAATGGAGGCAACCCCTTTGCGAGGGAGAAGAGGGTGAAAAACGGATGTGGTCTAGCAAGAGTAAACATCAAGAAGACCCATCCACATAGAAAGGGAGACGTGATGGAGTCCAAACCAATGAATGATCACGTTTGAAAATCTGGACGGAGTAGCGGCAGTGGAATAGGAGATGAGTCGCCGTTTCCGGAGCGCAATTGCATAAGGGTCACAACCCACAGTTTGGCCAACCTTGTTATAGACGATCGGTAGTCCAAAACCGGTTTTGAATGATCAACCATGCAAAATCTTGTATTTCAGAGGTGCTCACGTCTTCCAAACGAGTTGATGGAAAGTGGAAGAAATATCTCCAACAAACTGTAAATGACAGGCGGAGACGGTGGAGTAGATGCCACTGGGAGAGAAACACCAAGTGAACTCGTCTTTATGGTCGTGAAGGACGAAATTCATGATCTTCGCCCAAAAGGTGGTGAACTGGGAGAGTTAGGCAATGGCGAGGCCAGCCGAATAGTCAACCTAGACAGAGTTATGCAAAGTTTTGGAGAACTTCCAATTCTTTTCTTTTGTAAGCAGGAAAATATCCGTAACATTGATCTTCAGGGAGTAACCTCCAAGCCACTAAGAGTGCAAAACAATAAGCAAAGTCCCCATAAAGGTCCATGTCATGAGTGGAGCACGGAATTCCCCTAGCTCAGCCAAAGTTGAGGCGTACTAGTCCAAGCATGTTAAGGCCATCGAAAACGCAAAGCTCTAAATAAAATATGTCCAGGTGAAGGACGCCTAAGTCGACGGGATTTTTGGGGCTACAAACTATTTCTATGTGGACATAAGCATAAGAGGATATGCCCAACCATGGCACGGACCTCTAAACATGATTTTCTTTGTGGGGGTGATTCTTAATGAAAAATAAAAACAGGTGAAACTCAACAAAGATATTATTGTCTCGAGCAATTTATGAGCGGATAATAAACTTTCGAAATAACTAGGGGCATGCAAAAAAAAATCGTAGTTCAAGGGAACTATGAGGGGTGTGCGATATCGAATGACTAACATGTTGATTGTAATACATGTACCACTAGCATTGTGAACATGGTCATGGTCGTTGTAGTCGTCACGAGTGTGTAGCTTGTTCAATTCACCTCCGCACTCATAGACTTTTCTAACAAATTGTTCATATTTACATATTATAATTTTATTGGACTCAAATACCAACTTAAAACCATCTCGACATAGGAGAGAATGGCTGACGAGATTTTCATTGATGGAGGGGATATGTTGAACATTAATCGAGCGCACGGTCTTCCCCGAAATAAACTAAAGATCGACCGTACCAACACCACAAACAGAAGCATCTGACTCATTCCCAACAGCACAGAGGAAGTTCCTACGACTTGATAAGACAAAAATATCAGTACATACGTGTACATTGCCACCCTTGTCAATCCACCATTCAAAAGAATGACATACCGAAAAGATAGTAGGAAATATACTGTACCCAGAATTGACGGTATTACTAATGACAACATTTGCGGTCTTGCCGCTCTTCCCATGTGGACGCTTGTCAAAGTTATTAGCTAGGACAGCTAGGAGCCCAGTGATCATGATCACCACAAACATGGAAGGATGCTTTCTTCTTATTATTCTTCTTTTTGAAGTTGGTAGACTATAAAGGCTTGCTCTTGCCATCAAAAAAATATTTGTTCTGAGACTTGTTTTTTACACTTGAACTTGTGGGGCTAGAAGTTCTTCTTCTGTACCACGTGGACACTTCAACCTCTCTCGGACCAATGCGAGCACGTGTGTATTTTGCTCTACCCTTTTCTTCCGTATCAAGAGACCCAACAAAATCCGAAATGGAAAACTCATGTCTCTTATGCTTAAGAGACATACAAAATTACTCCACGAAGGGGAAGCTTGGCAATAATACCTCCGGCAACAAAATTGTATCGTAACAAACAATTGAAGTGTTCTTGACAAGTGAATTATCTCGTGAGCATGTTGAACAACATAGCTCTTATTAGTCCTCTTATATAGTCATAGAATTGTTTGATGACAAATCTCATTGCCAGTGCCGAGACTCCAAACCTGGCCTCGAGCCCACATGTAATTTCCATTATCAAATAACATATACAAGTCAACAACGGATTCGCCAAGAATACTAAGAAGAGCAGCTTTAATCGGGTATCGGTTTTCTTGAGAAAAAAACTCCTCCTAAGCAGGAGGAAGATTTCACTCGGGCTTGCTTTCGTATTCCACATTTGGTAGTGCACACCTCGAAAGGAGGTGGCCTCATAGACGCAGCAAAACCACTTGGATCTGAGCTGCGTATAATCAGGATTTTGGATTGTTGAAAATTATGAGTAACTAACCATATGAATTAATCCATATAAATAGTAGATAAGTAATCATGACTATAACAACAAGTATTAAACTAATCAATAGGATCTCAAACAGAGAAATGAGAAACACATGAGATGTAGCGGGACTAGCGTTAATGTTGGTGATGTCACCCATGTTGACGAGGTTGTTGATGTCGGGGAAGAAGACGTTGTTGGGAAAGTAGTCGTGCGAGCGTGCTTTCCAAAATCTGATCGCCTCTCACCCATACAGGATCACGAGAAGCAGTGGAGGCCGACTGTCCCGTCTCACGGTGCATGACGAAAGACGTGACAAAAAAGATTTGGACATCGACGCAATGTTCTCAAACGAGATGCAACCATATGTTGCACGTACGGCTAGGGTTGGTGCATGCATGCTTATATACTGTGGTTCCGGTAAGACGTGGGCAGTAATCCCACGGCCGAGTTGGTAACAACACACGATCCAGAAAATCCGGAAACCGGTGAGTAATTCAAGCGTTCTTAATGATTCAAAATTAATCAAAATTCATTTATCGAAGAACAAAAATACAAACCACATGCATGATTCTAAACTCGGCTCATTCACTAAAGACGATGAGGCGGGCGGCGGAGGAGGAGGAGCGCGCATAGATCACTCCTCTTCTCTCACACCTTTGTGAGTGGTAGAACACCCGGAAATTCACATTGGCTCCCAAACTCACATGCTCCTGCCCAAATAAAAAATGAAAAATAGTAAAATATTTCAATAAAAAACTTTAACAAATTGGTGACAAACGTATACATGTTTTCTAAATACGTCCCAAGTTTTGTGATGAAATGACATGTGTGGTGCTCTGTGCAAAAAAATAAATCAGTGGCCATAATAGGATTTGAAAAATAGTTTTCTAGAGCACCAATTTCGTTAAAAAAATCACAGAGCACCACACATATCATTTAATAACAAAACTAGACACGTATTTAGAAAACATGTATATGTTTATCACCAATTTTTTTCAGAAATTGTTGAAATATTTTAATATTTTTTTATTTGGACAGGAATATGTGAGCTCGAGAGCCAAAACATCACTTCCGTCTTCTATGTAAAGCGGTCCAACTTCTACTCAACTAGCAATGTGGAAATAAATTTTTAGTCCCTCCACTTGCATGTATGAATGGGGCAATAAGAATTTCAGAATTTTAGTTGGGCTATAGGCTAAGGCGGTAAGGCCCACAAGAAAATTCCTGCAGCGAGCTCGGAGGCAAAACCCTTCATCTTGGTAATGAATTGAGCAGCAGTCATATCGTTTTCCTTCATGTTGGAGAGGGCACTGCAAAGCATCATCACGTGAGGCTTGGACTGCAAGTACCAGGAGTCCATTCTGAACTGTTGGATGCAAAGACAGTGCATGTCATGTAAAGTTTCCAAGCATGTGCATATTCTCCATTTCCTATAATAGAATTGAGAAGAAACATAATCTTTTCTAGAGAAACAATTGGTCCCTGCTCGGAACCGAGGGAAATACTACAATTACTATTCCCCTCATCTATTTGTAGCCTATCTCAAGATTCTCAACTATGTGTCATGTGTACACTGCCTTGTTTAAAATTCTTAAAATAGGTAGCTTACTGATGTGTCTGACAAAGATCATTGATTCAAAACTTTTAAAAGGAAAAAAGATGGGAGCTATTTATAGATATATATCTCTCGTGAATTTTGGTGATTACACTGTTGATGCTCTCACCATAGGTTCTGTCAATAAGTAACCGGGAAGACTATGAAGGTTATTTCTCGGAAACATATTGAAGAATTTCTACTAGTACTACTCATATGTTCTAGAGGTGTTGTATGGTGTACGTTGGTCGAGTTGATGAGGGTCTTGAGTGTGCATCCATGCAAACCCCAGTTTGATCCCTAGCTGTGGTTTTGGGTGTTTCGTTGAAATACCGTTATTTTTTAATTTTTAAAATAAAAAAGGCATAGTAGTAATCATTTCAAAAATACTGATTGAAGTCACAAAAAAAATCACACAGGTACATCATTGTGCTAGTAATCTCCTTGTACCCAAAAATACTTCGTCAAAAACTTCTAGGAACAGTAGCACAAATATACTTCAGTGCTAGAACTGAATTATACACACAGGTACACAAAAAAAAAGACCAAAAAAAGAAGAGCATAGTAGAACATGGCCTCTGATGTAACACATAAAAGCGGAATTTTTAAATGTATGTTTGGAGTTGCTGATGTGTACAGTAACTGTACATGAATATGAATACATGATAGTCCTCTTAGTTAAAGCATGCTTCTGTCACATGCTGTCTGCATCGTCTTGGTTTGAGATGCCTATTTATGTCCTGATATTTGTTTGTCAGTATGCTTGCTCATCTGGTTGGAGCTACTCTTGGTCCAAGAGGATGGAATGTCACAGTTGGGAACTGGGAAGTATCATCATCTGACTAAAATGTAATTCTGATATAAGCTAAATTGTTGCTGTGGATGCATAGTGGTCTGACACCAGTTCATGGTGATGCTGTTATCCTTAATCTCTTCCAAGCTTCCAGGACGATACATGTTGGATTGAAGGCCTTGTCCTTCGCACCCGCTGCCCCACTCTGTTCAAGTTCAGCTCTAGGAGGAAGCCTGCTGTTAATGAAGCGGTGACTAACAGTCGATGGATTCAAATATGGCGGCAGCAAGCCTCCCCGTTGTTCAGCTCTGAATTCCATGCTTTGCTGATGGTTCCTGGAAAGTGCCTTGTGGCTAACTCTGTCACAACAGATGCAGCTATCCTAGGTAAGATCTTACGACCTGGCGGCTTGACTGTCTTCGCGACACAACAAAGACCTCTAGGAAAAGTTGGAACGCCCTGGTAATGCTAACCTAGAGGATGATTGGGAAAGAACGAAATGCCTGTAACTTCGACAGCAATGCAATTGGTGGTGAAAACCTTCCAACCAATATAATTGATTAGCTCTTAGACTGCAACAGACCTGTACAGATTCACCTAGCTACTGTGTTTTTGGGTCATTTTATCTTCCTTTTTTGTGTGTTTTTTTCATTCCATTTTTGCAGGGCTGTCAGTTTAGCTCCGACGTTCTGTTGCAATACAAAATGATCCTAAAACATAGCCTTGTCTTTCTTCATGGCATGGAACAGGTTGGTCAGAAAAAAAGGGGCGTGTCACTGAATGATATTTCATTCTGTCAGTATACACTAGCGTGTCTCTGTCAGTTGCACTGCACTTGTGATTCAGATACCTCCAACCTTCAGTTGTACTTGTGAGTTGTGACTGAGGTCACCTTAATCTGTATCTGACTTTTCTGTTCATTACCAATCAATCAGTGCTTATATTCCTATACTCACAACCAACCGAAACGCAAGAAACAATGGAATGTTCCAAGTCTCGGTCAATCTCTGTCCCTGTCGAATTGACACTGACAGAAAGTCGACACAGTGGGTGTCATGGTAATCAATTTGTCTATCACAGAAAAGAAGAAAAATATGCATAGAGAGAAAATATAATACGTTCTGAATCCAGAAGATAGAAACATGAAGATTGCCGCTGAAAATCAGTTGCGGAACTAACATATTCTGAATCCAGAAGACACAGCGTGTGATCTTCTTCCTTTTTCTCTGGATTAAACTTTCTAGTTCTCCTACTAACAAAGTTTGTCACAAGATTGTTCAGCCTTAACCAGCAACACTCACTACTACAAACCATACGAAATTAAGAAGAAGATGAACAAGAAAAGAAGAAGATGATGATGATCAATTGGGAGATAATCAGATCAATCAAGCATCCTTAGGATCGACCTCAGGCAGCTTGGCCACCCTAACCATGCTCTGCACCACGGAGCCATCGTCCCTCTTGCAGGACAGCCGGCCGAGCCCCCACGCGAACCGCCTCTGTCCCTTCTCGGCCTCCCGCGCGCCGGGCGTCCTCTTCTTCCCCCCGTCGCCGCGGCCGCTGCTCTTGGTGCAGGCCAGGTACGCCGCCAGGAACGGGTCGTCCTCCGGCCGCACGGCGCGCGAGACGCCCCTGGCCGCCGGCCGGCCCGGCGGCGGCGGCAAGGACACCCGCCGCGCCGGCGCTGGCGCCTTCCTCTGTTTCACGGCCGGCATCGAGGCCGGCTTCGTCGCGGCCATATTGTGCTCCCGTGACAAGAGCACGGTGGCCGGCGCCTTCCTAGGGCTCCCCGGCATGCCGCGGGCCGGCACGCCCTGGTCGAGCTCCCACGAGAAAGCCACGGCAACCGGCGGCACGGCTTCTTCTTCATGACCCATGTACGTCCTTGCACAAGAGCAAAGTCACTACTCACTAGCAAGCGAGCTAACCAATCAAGCGATTCTCGGTGTGCTTCTTGGGATGGACCAACGGTTTCCTACTGGCTTCTCGGTGTGCTTCTTGTTGGCGTGAGAGAGACGACGACCACCGTACCACAAGGAAGAAGAAGGTGGTTGGTCTTGGGGAAGTGGAGAGGGGAGGGGAGAGGGCAAATGGATGGATCATGAATGCATCATGCGTCCATGCATGCCAAACGTGTGCATGAGCGAATGGATTAGCAGTGGAGATTTGTGCTCGATGGGCGGTTATGGTTTTGATTATCTTAGAGGACAATGGATGAGATTCTATATATGGATTGATGGATGGAGGCGAATGGTCTTGTACTTTGTAACCGTATCCTATTCTTGTACGCATACAAGAAATTAGTATAGTTAATTGGGGTATAAAATGTCCATGAAGAAAATTAGTAAAATGTGTGCTACAAGACGGGTAAGGAATTGATTGGTTAATTAATGGTTGGATTTAACAGCAGGGAATTGCATGTTTGGTGGGGGCAGAGGTGGACTTCAATTTCAATAGTGATGGCTTGACCATGCATGAATGACTATACATTCACCCCTGTCTTTCCTTATCTTTGTTTTTTAGTATTATTTGCAAACAAAAATACATGCAAATTATCGTTATTTACTGGTATAGCATACACTGGCAGTCGGATTTGATTCAGCAAATAGAACGAAGGTGGATTCTTTGTATCTAGAACTAGGTGGATTCTTCATTTTTCTAAAAGGGGTAACCCATGTCTCTGCATCATTACACACAGACACAGCCATCTTCTGCTACTCAGATAGGTTTGCTATTAAAAAAAGATATGTATTTTTTCCACAAAGAAAAAAGGATACGTATAGAAAAATATATACTCCCTTCGTCTCTAATTATAAGATGTTTTAGATATTACAATATTCACTATATACTGACTAAAATGAAGGAATGTAGAGAAAATTAAGAAAAGTTCAAACATCTTATATTTAGGAACTAGGAACAGAGGGAGTATTTGGCACTCAATTCCAAACTTTACCCTATACCATGTTGATTGCATTGCAAGTGGAAACCCTCTAGTAACTTTGTAACGGTGCTAAGTTACAAACTAAGAGCCCAAGCATGGTCCCTGACTTCCATATGTCCAACTTTATCTACACAAATTAATTAGCTAGAGCTGCATGTTTCTAGAAGGGGTAGATGGACTTCAACAGTGATGGCTTCACCATGCATGCGTTCATATTATTTACCCCCTTCTTGTGTTTGTATTTTAGTGCATTTCTTCAACCGTTGTACTGGCGACAAGATTTTATTGAGCATAAAAAATGGGCCAGCCATTGATTCTAGAACTAAAAGATGGGCTACTTGGATTGGTTGCCATTACAAATTAGGATTTGTAGAGAGTATTTGGCTACTTAACTCCAATATACAATCTAGATCATGTGCACTTCATTTCATTTGAAACACCTCTAGTAGTTAAGTAATAACCGTGCTAAGTTACAACGCAACAGTCAAAGCACAGTTCATGACTTATTAACCATGTGTCCAAGTTCTTCGTATACTAGCTAGTACAGTAGAAGGTATTATTCATAATTTGTTTGGAGACCAGATGGAACTAATAAACCATTTTTCTTTCAGATAGAACTTCCAAAGAAAAATAAACTATATTGCTTTCATACATACGTGTCCAAGTTGTTTCTTATCGGTTACTGTCACGCATGCTTCCGAATTAAAAAAAAGCTTGCCATATTTGTGAATTGTTTTTTCTGCGGACATAAAGTTGAAGATTCTTTTCATGAAGTCAAAGAATCAGTCTTGCTTCATCTGTGGTTGTGCTACATGTTGGTCTATAAAATAAGTTGTCTATTACATAAACATTTTGTTCTCTGCATTCTTCAGTTGCTCAATCAACTTCTTGGAAGCAACGGAAGAACAGACAAGTTAGAAGAACGAGTATTGGAAAAGTATTTATACGATTTGTAGCTATCAGGTGCTTGGTAAATCCTTGTCACGTATTCTAGAAGACATGATAAAACGCGAAAATGGCAACTGCTAAAGGCATCCAAACGGATGGGCATCATGCACCAAATGGACAGAAAAGCCACAAAGTACTACTAGCAAATGATTCGGAAACTCTACACTTTTAATCATTTTCAATAAATATTTAAATTATATACGCATTAGCATGCAAAGAAAAACATTTTATATGATGCTACCTATATCTAAGAGGATATTTTCCTTGGTAATTACTTGAGCTATCAGGTGCATCGTAAAAAGATGGATGGGGTGATCCTCAAAATCGACTTTGAGAAGGCTTATGACAAAGTGAAATGGCCTTTTCTCCAGCAAGTCTTAAGAATGAAGGGCTTCTCCGAAACCTTTTGCTCATGGGTTTATAATTTTGTTTCTGGAGGCAGTGTGGCCATCAAAGTAAATGATGATGTTGGCAGCTATTTCAGAACAAAAAAAAAAGGACTACGTCAGGGTGACCCACTATCCCCGATATTGTTTAATATTGTGGTAGATATGCTGGCCATCATGATAGAGCGAGCAAAAAACTCGGATCAAATTGCAGGAGTGGTACCACATCTTGTAGATGGTGGTTTATCAATCCTTCAATATGCCGATGATACTATACTCTTTCTGGAACATGATTTAGAGAAAGCTTTGAACCTGAAGTTAATACTGTCAGCGTTCGAGCAATTATCTGGATTAAAAATAAATTTCCATAAGAGTGAGCTTTTTTGCTTCGGAGAAACAAGTGATCATATTGCTAAGTATACCGAATTATTTGGTTGCCAGCAAGGCCAGTTTCCCATGTCATATTTGGGGATACCGATTCATTATCGGAGACTCACAAATGCTGAATGGAAACAGGTTGAGGAACGTTTGGAAAAACGACTTAGCAGCTGGAAAGGAAAATTACTTTCAGTTGGCGGGCGTTTAGTACTAATTAATTCGGTCCTTAGTAATATGGTCCTATACATGTTATCCTTTTTCCAAATACCGAAAGGAGTACTCAAGCGTTTGGATTACTTCCGTTCGAGATTTTTTGGCAAGGGTACAACGAGAAAAAGAAATATAGACTGGCTAAATGGAGTGTACTTTGTCGACCAAAGGACCAGGGGGGCCTAGGGATTCATAACCTAGAGGCAAAAAATACCGCACTTCTCAGTAAGTGGATTTTCAAGCTATTAACTGAGGATGGGGTGTGGCAACAACTCCTGAGAAGAAAGTATGCGGGTTCAAAAACTGTATCCCAGTTGACTTGGAAACCAGGGGATTCACATTTTTGGGCAGGTCTAATGTCGGTAAAGAGTAATTTCTTTCGATATGGATCGTTCCGTATAAAAGATGGGTCGGAGATACGGTTCTGGGAGGATTCATGGCTGGGAAATGTACCTCTTCGAGAACAATATCCAGCATTATACAGTATTGCACGTAACAAGAGTGACTCGATAACGCAGGTGTTGGGTTCTTCCCCACCGAACGTGTCATTCAGACGGGATCTAGTTGGAATAAGGCTTGCCTCATGGCAAGCTCTTCAAGAGCGCTTGGCCGACATCCATCTAGTACCAGAACGTGATGAATTCCGATGGAACTTACTCAACAATGGTAAATTCTCTGTGGGATCCATGTATAATGCACTTGTACATTCGGATATGCCAGCAATAAATAATAAACACCTCTGGAAAATAAAGGTACCATTGAAAATAAAAATATTCACTTGGTACATTCGCAGAGGGGTAGTCCTAACCAAGGATAACCTGGCAAAGCGGAACTGGCAAGGTAGCACAAAATGTATGTTCTGTCATCATGATGAGAGTATCAAGCATTTGTTCTTTGAATGTCAGTTCACGCGCTCTATATGGCCTGCTACCCAAGTGGCTTCGAACCTGTATCCATCTAGCTTTGTTGCTAATATTTTTGGCAACTGGCTGCAAGGTTTAGATCACACGTTTATAAAACATATTTGGGTGGGAGCGATCGCTTTGGCTATGTAGAAATGACAGAGTTTTCAACGCTAAATTGTCTTCTCCTATGCAGGTGATCTTCCGATGTGCTCATTATCTCCGGGAGTGGTCTTTTCTTCAGAGTCCGGTACACCGAGACCTGTTTACGGAAGTGGCGAGAGATATTTTTACCCGGCATGGGTGGCAGCATAATTTGCGCATCGGTCCACCATTAATACCACCATAGGATTTTTTTGTCGCATGTGACATTTTTCCTATGAGTCTTTTCCCTTCCCCTTACATGCTTTCTTCCGACCCCTTTTTCTTTCGGCTGTGTGCATCCTAGATATGCAGAGGCTGGGTGTGGACTATTCTGGTTTCTATCTCCTTGATGTAAACCGGTTAAAGTCTAATAAAGTGCTCTTTATCGAAAAAATCCAATGATTGTGCACATGTTTTTTTTGTTTTTTGAACCTGAATTATATTAATCAAGAAAAGGTGCTTTCAATACAATCACGCTTACGTAACTCCAGTACGCAGTCTGGAATAGACCCAAGCAACACTTGCTTACTAAATACGCCACGACCCATCCTCGCCAGTTCATGTGCGACACTGTTGCCTGATCGAGTAATCTTTCTGAACTTGACGTTAGGCAAGGATCTGCTCACTTCCTTGATTTCTCTAACTACACTCGAGATAGAGGATTTGCCACTGATTTCAGAGTTTAACTCAGAGACTAGAGCAGCACAATCACTCTCCACCTGGAGGGGTGCCGAGTAGTTTGATAAAATAGCTTGCATCGCATTCAGACCACCTGGAAGGGTGCACATGTCTTTGATGCAGGTATATTACTATTAGTCCTTGTAAATTAGTCACCGGTTGGCTAATTGTAAATGAGCAATTCCAACGATGTGATGAAGATGGCCGGCGCTATTACATGTACTTGGCTTTTCTTGTCCAAGAAAAATATACACGACTAACAATTCCAGGGACCTTGTCTTATTATTCCTTCTCTTATTGGACTAGGAGATTTATATGTCATTCTCAAGGATGTTAGCACTTGGGCGGAGTAAATGACGCAAAACCACCATATTTGGAGCTGAGGTGTCACATAGCCACCATTTTTGGCTCGATTGTCACAGAACCATCACTATTGAATCTTGTTCATGACGCGGAGCACTGATTGTCTGAATTAAGCATGGTAAACCATTTTCTGACAACTCGGACCCACCTGTCGGGTCTACTGGCAAAATTAGACGGTGCAAACCAGACGGAACGTTAAAATAAACGTAGGACCCACCTGTCATCATCCCCACTCTCTTCTCAATGTTTCTTTCTAATAGGCATTATGTCAAACACATTGTGTGCAGCCTAGCCACCGCAGTATGAGCTCGTCTGCACCGACATCCAGCTCCTTGCGCCTGCACACATGCATGTCGGCCGTCCTGCTTGGCCCTAGGCATAGCGGCGGCGGCGGCGCAGCAAGCAGCAGCGGCGGCTCGCGGGCCCGAGTGGCGGCGGCGCAGCGAGCAGCAGCGACGGCGTAGGCCAGGTTGAGCTTCCCCAGGGATAGCTCGCACGACGTCGTCGGGGCCGTGCTCACCGGAAGTCGCCGCATTGCGGGTCGTCCCGCCTTGACCAGCCGAGGCGGAGGTGAAGGACACGGACGGAGTAGGGGGAGGGGCGGCACCTCGCCGTCAGCACGGCCCCGACGACGTCGTGCGAGCTATCCCTGGGGAAGCTCAACCTGGCCTACGCCGCCGCTGCTGCTCGCTGCGCCGCCGCCACTCGGGCCCGCGAGCCGCCGCTGCTGCTTGCTGCGCCGCCTCCGCGAGCATCGCCTCCTCTCGACGGCGTGTCCCCGACCTCCTACGGCTCCCTCGAGCTCGAGCCACCCCGCGCATGATTGCCTCCCCTCGGAGGATGCGCGCCCCGGCACGGAGGAGGCGAGGCGGAGGCAGTTGCCGTCGAAGGCGCCCCAGCGCGCGGCGCAGACGTGGTTGAGGAGACTCCCAGTGCGGAGCAGGTCCAGCAGCACCGAGCAGCGCAGTGCCGTGCAGCGCGACGACCTTCCCCGTTCCGTGCAGCGCGACGACGTCCGCTGTTCCTATAGCGCGACGACCTCCCCCGTTCCTGGCGGACATGGTCGACCTGATCGTCACCATGGCGCTCGGCCACACATGCGGTCAACGTGTTTCCTTTTTCTTTTTTTTGTTTTGCGTCATTGTCTCTAACGGTCGTCAGCTCCCCTCCGTCTCACTTTGCCACATAGGAGAGAGAAATGTCAGAAAACGATTTATCACGCTTAAATCAGACAATCAGTGCTCAGTGTCACGAACAAGCTTTAATAGTGGTGGTTCTGTGACAATCGAGGTAAAGATGGTGGTTATGTGCCACCTGAGCTCCAAATGTGGTGGTTTTGCGTCATTTACTCACTTGGGCGAGATAAAGCACCAATGATTCGATTTATCTGGGGAGAAAGAAAGCCATATAGCTGCCGACGCCGACCGGTCTTCGCCCATTAGCGCGTCCCATCGATGGCCAGGATTGGGAGGAGCAGGTGGCTAGGCCAAGTGGTTACGTTTTCCCTCCAATCGCTTACGGGAGCGATGCGAGGCGGGATCTCTGCTTTTCTGACTTACTTAGAGCAACTCCAGCCGTTGGCCCCCCCAGGCCGAATTGCCGGCGATTTTTTGGCCCTGCTGGGGGGCGCCGGCGGAAAAAAAACGGCCTGGGGGCAGCCCGATTCCCAGCCGTGTCGCCCCCCAGCCCGGCGTTTTCCGGCGTTTTTAATCGTTTTCCGGCGTTTTCCCCATAGACCCCCATTTTACTAGTAAAATCTATTATTTTTGAAGCAAATTTATCATTTGTATCCAATAATTCGACAGAAAAATTATTACAAATTGTTTAACAAATCATAAAATTTAAAACAAGTTTTTAAAATCAAATTACATAAAACCTAGACCTCGCCGAAATGTCTTCTCGCCGTGTACTGGATCGTCGGCGAAGTAGTCGGCATATAGCATGCAATACCCCTCGGCACGCTGACGTGCCTTGCTCTTGCGCCGACCTGGTGCCGAACCACCGCGCTTCGGCTGTGCATCGGCGTCGTACAGGCCAGCCAGACAGGCGAGCATCAGTAAGTGCTCTTCGTCGTCGGCGGCGGCAGATTCGGCTTCCTCGTCCAGCAGAGCGGCGAGCATCTCCTCATCGTCGGAGTCCATCGAGGCAAAGCGTCGAACACCTCGCGGGCAGGGTGGATGCGGATGTGCGCGAAACTTGACCGCGACGGCGATTCTCGGGGTGGAGGCGGCTGGTGCGGGGAGGGATACTACAGAGGGTGTCGTCGCGGTAGTTGGCGGTGGTTTTGGTGGCGAGCTCGCGGCGGAATGGGAGGAGTCGGTGCCGGCGACGGGGAGAAGGAGAGGAGGAAAGGACGAACCCGTTCGTGGAAAGGTGCGTTCTCTCGCCGACAGTGGTGGCCCGCGCGGTTTTCCCCTTTCGCCGGCGCCCCCAGGCCGAACCCAGCGCACTGGGTTCGGCCTGGGACGCCGGATAAAATTTGGCCCAAATCCGGCGAAAAACGAGGCCTTGGGGGGTCCTGGGGGCGCGACTACGGGGAAAATGGACCGCCGGCGTCGAAAAGTTGTCCGGGGGGGGCTTCGTGGGGGGACGGCTGGAGTTGCTCTTATAAGATGAATTAGTTTTAAAAAAAGAAAAACTTCACTCTACCAAGTTTGCAAGAAACAATGTTTCTTCCTCATTTTGGCACGTGGGATGTATTATGTATACTCGGAACTCAACTTTTCCCCTTTTTTCTAGACTCAGTATAAGTAAAATTATGACGAAAATGTTCAAGACCGGCTGGAGAGAAGACAACAAACCTCGATCCAGCTCATTCTGCACACCTAACCCAGCAGACCAAGAAACACTAAGCCGACTCATTCCGATCCCCTTCCCAAGCTCAAGTCGCGAATTCTCAAGCCTCAACGTCATCGCGCAGCATGGTAACGATCGTTCTCGCGTTCCACCCCGCCGGGTTTCCTCTCCGGGATCTGACATTCTTCCATCCGATCTTTGCTGGCCTCTTTGTAGATCCGGTTCATCCTGCTGCAGAACCGGCAGGGGAAGACGCGGCTGGCCAAGTACTACGTCCCGCTCGAGGACTCGGAGAAGCACAAGGTCGAGTACGAGGTGAGTGGAGCCAGGACCGGGACCCTTTTGCCGTATAGAAAGATTTCATCTGGTTAGGGTGATGATCTGGGTTGTTTTTTCTGTATCTCATCAGGTGCATCGGCTGGTGGTCAACAGGGACCCCAAGTTCACCAACTTTGTTGAGGTGATTGAATTCTTCATCTGGACCCGTAGAGTTGTATATACGTGAGCGAAATTAGCAAAGCAATCGTTGCCTCTTGCTCGGTTTTGGAATTGAGCAGAGCTCCGTTTTCTTCACCCGGAGACTGGTCAACGAGTTCAATCAATGTAGAATTGTGGATACTTGTACTTGGTTGTGGCCCCTACATGGAATCACAGTTAGGAAAGGTTGTGCCTTTTGGCCTAGCTGTTCTTTGGTTAGACGCAATTATGCAGGCATCTACAGGTTGAATGTAGTAGTTCTTCACTTATACTGGGAGGTTGTCCCATAGGAAAGACTCTGAGGGTGATGCTGTTGGGTTCATAATGCATCTGCATTTGAAGGGGGGGGAGCTAGGTGCATTAATATAAGGGTTTATAGTTTGTGAATGGGCAGGTGATCTGCGAGGATCAGTGATTTGTAATGATGTTTATGGATATTCCATTGTTATTTGTACTTGATGCCATGAAGGTGCCAAACCAAAATGGAACACTAACCATAGACTTGCTAAGCAATTCGAAATGTTTGACAAATATTCCCCAGTCAAGCTAGTTGGTTCGTAATACATGCTAGATGTTCTGATAGTATTCTCCGATCAAGCTAATGACTTCCTACTTTCTGAATTTACAACTTGATAATAATAATGTCAGATGACTAAACTAGATTTTCTCTTATTCAATTTATGGACATATGTGTAATAAATACAGCACATCATTGTAAATTTTCTTGCTGAATTAGCCTTGTTCAATTTGTGGAGTGACGGGCAAAATATAACTTCACATTTTTGTTTGCTTTGGTGCATGGTTCAATGCTTCTTTTGCTTCTTAATGCACATTGAAGCAACCTCCACTATATCGTTACTTAGGACCGTAGTGTTTCATATATGTTCAGTGGTACTGACTAATTTGGATATTTTTTTCGTGCAGTTCCGTACACACAAAGTTATCTACAGGAGATATGCAGGATTATTTTTCTCAATATGTGTGGATATCACCGATAATGAGTTGGTATACTTGGAATGTATCCACTTATTTGTGGAGATATTGGACCATTTCTTCAGCAACGTCTGTGAACTCGATTTAGTGTTCAACTTCCACAAGGTAACATGGAACATCTACTTCGAAACTTACTACTTCGCCTCACACTCCTTTCTTGTGGTCAAGAGAAAATATGGAAGTTACTTGGCCAGTAGTACCTTTGTTTAAATAATCATTTGCTGGCCAAATTTTACCATGAAATAGCATTTGATAAACGTAGGCAGCTATGCTGTATTTGGATATAAATCTTTATTTCTGCTGGCATGATTTCTAATTGTTTCTTGTCAGACATGTAGTTTATATTCAACACTCGGTAAATTTGGTCAAAATTCAAACCGTATTTGTATTTACATTAGACAATGATGCATCTCATGTTCAAAACTCTGACAAAGAACACACTCTAAACTGAATGTGGAAAGAGGAAATATTATTAATTTGGTTTTAGGTGTAACCCTGAACCATTTTTTACCAGTTATACGTCTAATTTGTTCATCTTTTTAAATCAAAGTAACCCATTTGAACCAGATCTCCTAAAATTCGTATCATTTGTTCTTATGGCTGGAAATCATGTACAAATCTGGATTGGTTATTTATCCTGTTTTCTCTAGGTTTACTTGATTTTGGACGAGTTTATTCTTGCTGGAGAGCTTCAAGAAACAAGCAAAAAGGTATCGCGCTTATCCATCATCATACATATTATGTATTTGGTGATGAAAATTAACTAGGAAATTCTGCATTTTTGGGAAATGTCAAATATATTTGCATATGCAATTTATGCAGCATATGGATGGATGTTGGTTGTAGTCATGCTAGACTGGTAAATATCTTTCTTATGCATGACTGCACCATTTGAATAGCTTCAAATGTGTTTATTTCGTGCTTGTCAATTTTCATCAAATCAAAATAAATATGCCATTAGAGGGAGGCTGTGGATGGTAAAGCTGCGTCTGTATTCTCACCACACAATTGATGTTAAGCATGAATTAAGCAACACTACGGTAGGACTGACAAGTATGTGTGTGCTTTGATATGTAGCCTGATGTTGACTTTCTTATGTAAACCTCATCTTCTTCTGAGAATTTGCATGACGTAAATGACAAGCTATTTTGTTTTGTGTGCTCATTGAAACTGAGATAGTGCATGACATTGTTTTTGTGTTTTCTTCAGGCAATCATAGAGAGAATGGGTGAACTTGAGAAGCTGGATTAAGAAAGAGTGTACCCCAGGGCGCATGCATGCGGTGACAACCAAGCGCAAGAGGAAACTAATTCCTTCCTCCTCCATGCCGGAGAACTTTCTCCATTTTGTACTATTCTTTGTAGCTGCTTGTGTAATTATTCTTGGTTCTTTCATCTTTATTTTTGGACGGTTGCATGGTTTGGTTTCTGTAACTTGGGTCCGTGGAATTCCCTGTCATTTTTGTGCAGTTACTCGAGTAAACCATGATAGTCATTGTCCTGTTGACCACAGATCGGTCGTTTTTTCTTAACCTTTCTGGTTGACCAACAGAGCATCTGAGTGTTGATGTCGCAGCTGTCATACAAATTAATGCTTAAAGCAATCTGCTGCACCATCCATCGGCTAAACAATCTGGTGCCAATGATGGCAACAATGTTTTTCGATCACCATATGTATGTGTAAGCTCAGCGTTCGATCTTACTGCCCACCACAGGAAACGAAAAACTTGAACCTGCCAGAACGTCGGCCAAGAGCTCTGTTTCATGCTGTGAAGCATAAGTTGGCAAAAGAAAGAAAAGATATTTAAAACCTCGTAGATACACAAACATGTTTTGTTGTATACTGCATCAACCCCTATGTCGAAACTTGGAAAATGCTATACATCCGTAAAATCATCCATAGAGTGCATGACATGTTTACTAAACTGTACAATCAACTAGACTAGATAGAAAATTTGCGCGCCTTATCTCTACTCTCTAGAGCCGCAACGACTAACAAAAGGAAAGGCCCGCAGCACTGAGACTAGCATGAGGTTCAGTACTTCAGTCCTGGTCCAGGTCAAAGGCAACAGTTTCTTCTATGATGCTCACAATCTCGTCCACCTCAACCTCCTTGCCTTCATACTCTTCTTCCTTGTCGCTGTCCTCCCCATCCCTCAGTGCCATCCTGTGTGGCCGTTCCTCCTCGTGCTGCTGCTTCCACTTAGCCACCCAGCATTGCCACTCCTCCCGAAGCTGCTTCCGCCTACGGCGTTCCTGCTCACTCTTCTGAAGCAGCACGTCTTGGTCCTCTAGTTTGTACTTCTTGCTGTACATCTCGAGGTTTTCTGAGATCTCTTTCTCCTTCTTGGGAGTAAGCAGCGACGGTGGCCTTGGGCGCCATTGGAACTGTATCATTAAATGGTACAGCATTACGATGATGATATATGGCAAAAGGTATGGGTTCAAAGAACAAACGGTGGAAGCTCTACCTGATAGAAGTGGTCTTTTGACACATTGTAAATTTGCTCGCCATAGAAGGACCAAATTCGGAAACCATTTTCCATCTCGTGAACTGAGGTAACTGCAGTTGCCACAAATCTGAAGAGGACAGGTCCCAGAACCATTTAATTGCAAGGACATAATAATAAATAAACATAAAACAAAACGCACCATCTACAAATTATTTAATTTTTTGAATAATGACTGAATCCAAGCATTCATACAACTAGAGGGTGCATGTTTTTATAGATCAAGTCATTGAAGATTTTCCTGTTTCAGTTGAGTATGTAAATTCCTAACATACCCACTAGTAGGTGTTTAAATGTTGATTTTGCAAACTTTAGAAACTACTTCCTCCGTCCCAATATTATAAGATATCATTTCAACTAATGTATGAGTATATTGGTTGTAACAACATCTTATATTATTGGACGGAGGGAATAGTTACGTAAAAAATGATTCATTCAGTGATTAGTTCACCTTCCGGTAGGATCCCACATGATGTCAGTCACCATAAAATGCTCTGCTCTCGCCATTGTCTGAAGATCATCAACATTGTAGAACTCCAGTTGACCGTTGAAACCCTTCAGCCCAGCAAGAACAATGAAACGCCCAGCAGGAGACCAGAACAGTGCATTAGCCTGCCTGCCCTTGATTGTTGTGAGCTTGGACACACGACTAGCCTTATCGGATGTGCGCACAGAATAGAAACTTATATCAGGCTTAGGTCCATCACCATGAATGATAGCAAAGCGGTGACCTCTGGGCTCCCAAGCAAAGGCAATTATCTTGTCGTTCTTGTTATCCAATTCAAAGGCCTCAATTGGGATGTCTTTTTCCTTAATTCTATACAGCTCGAACCCAGTGTAAATGCGCTTCTTTGTTTTTGTGTACCTATCTACCTGGACAGCAAGATATTCTCCACTGTTCTGCCAGTACATCTTACAGTCACTCACACTGAAAAGGTTTTTCTGCCGCAGCTCCTGTTTGCTAGGAATTTGTACAAGGCTCACCTTGCAAGACAAAGCACATATTTTTATTTTGCTAATAGTTGAATAAACATCTTAAAACAGCCCAACTGCACAAAGCTACACTTACCTTGGCAGGCTGATTTCCATCACCCAATTCAGGCACAAACAGGGATATGATAGGGTCAGTGGGGGACCAGCTGAAGTCTGTCACATTTTCTACCTTCAAGGACTTCTTACCAAGAAGAGTGAACGTCTCAGTTTCATAGACAGATATAACATTCTTGCCAAGCCTGGCAAAATATTTATCATCCCTTCCACCACCCCACCTTCAAACACGATAAAACAATAGTAAGAACCTGACAGTGAGGACTTGAGAAAACAAAATGAATGAATTAAGTACAAAATACTAGTCATTTCACCTGAAGATAGGCCAGGGAATACCAGAAACACCAATACTTCGACCGGTAGTGAAATCATCAGCACTTCCCTTGAAGTCTCGCATCACTTTCCCAGTCCGTACATCAAAGATATTTAGGACTACTCTCTGAAAATACATACAAGAAATCCAGAACGGAAGTCAGATAGGTCAATATATGAATACAAAAATAAATATATGACAGTCTCTTACATGCGTGTCTATAGGGTTGCTGGGCTCATGGCTGCTATATGTGACCAAATACCTCTCACCAGGAGAGAACTCGATCCGTTCCACCTGTCACAGGACAATGTCAGCTCAAACAACATTAAACATTGTACATAATTTATTGCTAACTGTTAACTAAACGAGTACCTGTGGATGAGAAAATTTCATTAGACGCAGAAACTTATCATCCCCGCCCCACACCTGTGCGCCCTGCCTATGTACTGTTGCCAAGTATGTTCCAAGAGGGGACCACTGAACATAACTGTCCGTCCAGCACTGGCAAGCAAAGAAATGATTAAGTAGATAAGATATATATGCTACAAGTTCTACCAACAGAAGAGGCATACCATGGGCTTAATTTTTTAATAAAATTCTAAGGAAATAAATAAAGACAAATACCTGCTTTTGGTACACAAGCTGAGGCATTGCCCGCCTGGCATCATTCCAGTACACTTCCGTGAACATACCAGCCCAGATCACAAACTGATCTCTGGCTTTCTCATCAGTAAGCCACTTCAGTAGATTCTCCTGCAATACAGATGAAATATCTGGTTATGTCAGCATGTTATGGCTGAAAATAAATGTACTTAAGGGGGCTGAAAAAATAAAAAAGACATACTCCAGGAGAATATGGCTTGAGTTCAGCAGGCGTCCATTCATCGGGGACTTTCATGTACTTCTCAAAGTCATCAAATATATTAAATGCAAGTACGTGTGCCCTGTCAAGTCTATAACCATTTCCTTTTTCCCTAGCAAGTTCGGCTTCCTGGCACGTTGTCAAATAATTTCTCCATCAATCATCCAACATGGATACGAATAATTTGACAGAACACGAGAGAATTAAAATATATATATGGACATGCAGTAAGCCATCGACCAATAAAATATGTTCCCTCAAATTATCTCATTTTCGTAATTTTTTTGATTTATGTAGTCCTGACTAGAATCCTTGGCATAAAGTTGTGTCGTTCCTCCCCCCTTTCCACTCAATTTTTTTCTGAAGCCTCCATCCTCTTGTTGATTTGCAAGGTATTCAATCCCCAATGGACATCCAATTAAATTAGGTCATAAATCATAAAATCAACACCATCCCAAATAAAACAGTAATAAAGTGCTAATTCTCCAGTCAAACTAAAAGTCTAAGATTTCCTGGTGTATAAATGCTAAGTTTGTTTGATAAATACTAAATGCATAGAACAAGTATCTTTCTAAGAAAAATCAGTCATTAACAATCAGAGTTAAGCAATCGAACAGACTCTAGCAAAGAGTGACTACACACCACTAGACCGTTACCCGCTGCTCAATTACAGCCGTAACCACCACAGTGAGTAGAAGAATTCAGGAACAACAAAAGTTCCAGATTTTTCAGCAAAAATTAACAGCACAAGTGGGGCAAGTGCATCGCAGTGTTCGAAAACAGAAAAGTATTACTTGTGCATTTATCTGAACAGAACAACCTCGCATGCACATAGAAACATACAAATGCTAACCAGGGAAGAGCTCGGATAGAATGCAGATGACCTTTCTTATAGAAGGAATACAGCTGATTATGTGCCATCCCAAATGAACGCAACTGACAAGAAGCAACATATATACCTGCGGAGTGTTATACTCAATGAAGCAGTAACCATAGGTCTTGTGTATCTCTGTATCCGTAGGCATCCAAAACCCAGCTATCACACCATGTTGACTAAAGATCCTGCGTATAAGATTCTCCAGTTTCTCATACTTCTCTGGGGCAACAACCGGCAGATTATCCACAACAACAACGTTAGAAAGTCCCAGTTCAAGCTCTGGAAGGTCTTCATTCTGAAGTATCTCCTCATCATCGCTGCAAATTACAATTGGACAGCATAGATAACAAAGTTAAGAAATACTATGTACTGGGAAAATATTATGCGTCAAATATCTGAACACGCCACGTATTTAGATTGACTCCATGGTGCAAACAGCGGAACCAGTTGAGCAAGATATGGTAGTCATTCTCCTGAAACCTGGTTAACCTATGAATGTAGATATATAGTTTAATCATATTTAGCAGACTATAGTGTACCCTCCCGATAACTAGTGGTATATACAAAAATAAATACCAGTACTACATCCACATTAAACCATCAAGAGATCAATGGCGTCCTTCGGAACGGCGACACAAGCTTGCAGAGTTGTACTAGTTATGGAGAACTAATTAAATAGCATCGTTAACTAAACGTTGTCACCCGGATGTAACGAAAGTATGCCTGATCGGGAAGAGAGATTGAGAGGACGGGCGCACGGTTTGGCTACCTTAGGATGCCGAAGTCCTCGCCGGAGGGGAGGGCGATGGAGTCGAGATCGAGCGCGGAGAGGTCGAGCCCAAGGTCCCGCGCCCGCACTTGGATCGAGACAGCGATCGTCATGTCCTCGTATGTGTGCAACTTAGCTAACTACGCAGCGAGAGAAGGCGGCGGCGGCGAGGGGAGCGCGTGGCGGCGAGGGAGGATGTGCGATGGCGAGGGGGCTAGCTAGGGTTTTGCAAGTTGCAACTGGAGGCGAGAGCTCTCATGTGAAGACAAGAGGAGGAGGTGGTGTTGTATTGCTATACGGTAACGGTACGGTTCGTTTGGAAAATTTGGACTATTTGCTCCAGCGAACGAGGCCCAACTTTGCCCAGCAAGCCCAATAGCATATCTTGCCTTTTCAAGCCTCTTTTTTTTTGGTTGCCATAGTTTGTATTTCTTGTTGAAATAGTTGGTGGCAAAGAGAATCTGCGGCAAACTTACCCACGTTTTTAATAGCTTCAACCACTTTTTTGTGTGTTTGTTAATGATTGAAATAAGTGATGATTTTTGTTGCATACAAATCTGTAGCAAAATCTTTGTTGCTGGACCACAATCTTATTGCCGCAAATACTTAATTTCTATTGTAATCATCTGTGATTTTTGTGTGTACACGGGTTGTTGAATTTTTGTTGTAAAACTCAGGATTTTGTTGCGATACTCAAGTAAAATCAACACGGTGGCATTTGTTTCATAACTATCTGGAATATCGGGGGCATGCGATATACCCCTTCATTTAAGTGGAGTTGTTGTGTAGCGCAGATTGTTTTCTAAAAATACAAGGACTCATATGCAAAATTATAAAGTGCCTCTATGCGTTCGATGATCATCCAATGGCTCGGGAAAGGGACCTATGTTTGTCAACTCTAGGCCGACCTACGGCTAGCACTCCCCATTAATTTTAAAAAATGCCAAACTTTGTGTGCACGTCTCGTTTAATTATTGCAAATCGCAATACAAGATATATACCGTAAGATTTACTCATCATTTATCATTATGTGTCCCCTCTTGAAACTATCAGGGAGCACACGGCGACGATAATTCGTTTCACATCTACCTCAGGTCTTTGATTGCTCCACCTATTTCTTCTGAAAAAATGCCCACGGTCCCCCCACTTGTTCACGTTACAATCATTAAAAGGCATGGTATTAGTGAACTCCCCTAGCTCGAATCGGTGCCAAACGAGACAACAAGTAGTTTAGCTTCACTAGCTAAATTTTCCGCATGAATATGTCACTCCTTTATGCAAATATCAAGAAAATGTTTTTTCTTTTTGATAATAGTAAGATTTTGTATGTCTAAAAAAATATGCAAATGTGATACATCCAAAACATTAAAGAAAAGTCATCGGAAAAATCCCGAAAAAATACACGAAGAATAATTTTCAGAGACGGAGCCGGGACCCGAAGGGAGACATCAGGGGGCAACTGGGTGCCAAAGTGGCATGGGGCCACGGCCAGGGGCTGACCCGCGGCCCCATCTGCTTCCTGGTTCCTCGCCTCTCAACGCCCCCACGCCTATATGTTCTCCCCGACGCGAAATTAACCTAGACTGCAACTATTTCCCCAATTTCGATACCAACCGCCATCATTGCGGAAACCAATCTAGAGCCCTATTCCGGCACTCTGCCGGAGATATCTATACCAACCTTGCTGTATCCATGATGATGTGTGATACATGTTTCACATATCTATAATTGTTTATTGTTCCATGCTTGTTATACACCATTGTAATGTGTTTCTACTATTTTTTATATCATTTTAGGGCATTTTATTGAACTAAGCTATTAACAAGATGTCGAGTGGCGGTTCCTGTTTTTTTGTCGTTTTTGTGTTTCAGAAAAGTTGTTAAAGAAATATCCTCAGAATTGCACGATAATTTATGGAGATTTTTATTCTATGAAACAAGACGGTGTCCAAAGGGGAGCCGGAGAGGTGCACCCAAGGCCGGGGGCGACTCCCAGGCGCGACCTAGGGTGGGATCGTGCCCCCTAGTTGTCTGCGTCCTATGGGCCTCCCCTCGGCCCCCATCTTCGCCTATAAATTACCTCTCGACCTAAAACCCAAGAGTCGGCCATTATTTTCCATGATACATTTACATAAGCCGTCGCCATCTCGAAACCCTAATTCATCATGTTCCGGAACCCTGTCAGGGGAGGGAAATCATCACTGGAGGCCTTGGACTATGAGTCCATAGCAGTAGCTAGATGGTTGTCTCTCCTCCTTGTGCTTTCATGCCATGATCTTATGAGCTACCTAACATGATCAACATCAATCTATTGTAATTGCTACATGTTGTGATTACTGGAATCTGATGAATTGTGAAGTTATGATCAATTGTTCATGTCTCTTATATGTTTTATTTAAGTTCTTGCATGCTCTCCAATGTTTGTGGATACTTTGGCCAAGTGATTGCCTATATCTCCAAGAGAGGGTTTTGTGCTAGATAGTAGGTTCATGCCTCCTCCGTGTCTGGGCACGAGTGATAGAAATGTATAAGGACGAGGATGTGCTGCTTCTACTAAGGTTAAAACAATGGTGTTAATGTCTTTTATGATTATGAATATTGCTTACATTATGTACGGTGCTTAGTGCAATTGTACTTTGTTTGCAACTTAATACCAGCAGGAGGCAAGCATAGAAGCGCTCCCAAGATGGATTATTAGTCATAGATGCAGTTGGATGATGGCCTATGTATGTTTGACATAATGCCTACATGAGTATCACGATGAATTTTGCTTATCATGATTAGTTGTTATTCCAATTTTATCAATAGCACAGTTGTAATTTGTTCACCCAACATGTTTGCTTGTTATCTTTTGGAGAGACACCACTAGTGAAACTATGGCCCCCGGTCCATTCTTTCACATCGTTTACCAAACGGTGAACCAAGAACTCTGATATGAGACAGCTTGCATGTATATGTTTTGTGGATAGATGAACCTCTATATTCTGGATAATTCGGGCCTACATATTCCTTTGCAATTACATTTTTCGTCTGCTCACAAGGTCAAACAATGATTGTCAAGATAAATCCATATGTCGAAATTCTGTAGAATGATCATAATTTGTACTTTCCAATACTAATATAATAATATTGAAGCTCATCAAGATTATTGTAGCAAGAAGCGTCCAAGCTTTGACTACATTAGAATCTACAGGATGAATGCAACATCAAATGAGATTCAGATTAATGTAATGCACAACATGAACCTAGAACGCTTATCAGATGTGAGAAAACCAATCAGCAAGGGAAGTGTTATTAGCATAGAACCACCACATTTCACGTGAAATTTCGAAAAACTACCACTTTGCGTTTAGATCACAAAAAACCACCAGTATTCATGACATTTGTTGCAATGTGCGCTAATAGTCGATTGAACACGAATTGACACGATTTCTGACACATGGGACCCACCAGTCAGGGCTTATGTGGCAGCAAGTGTAGATTTTTTTTCTAACGTGGACATGGGCCCACCTGTTAGATAATATAAAAATCTAAAAAAATAAAAAAAAGTCAAAGGACGGACGTGGGATGCTTCCAGTCGTGGGCACCGTCCTCATCTTCCCGGCCTCCGGCCGAGCGCCCGCGCGGTCGATTCACTCATACCTTGCCCGTCCTTGCGCTAGGAGCCGGCTGAGGACGGTGGTCGCGTTGCCATCATGCGAGTTCTGCACACAGTTCGTGACCTGGTTGCCGGCGTTGGCACCCACGCGGGGAGCGCAAAATTGGTTCGTGCATGCGGCCGGCCGGTCATGGACGCGCCGTTCTTCCATGAGCTCAGGTGGCAGACCTCCTCCTACCTCACCGGCAAGATCCGCTCCGCGCGCCCCGAGCTCCGCCGTCGGGCGCCACCAAACCCCGGCTACACATGCCCGTGACGAGCTCGGCCGCGAGCCGGGGGGACGCGACAGCGGCGAGCTCCGCCGTGAGCTGGGGGATGCGACGGCCACGAGCTCGGCCACCCCTGCTCGGCCCGACGGCGGCGAGCTCGTCCTCACCCCAAACGGCGGCGGAGTCACCCAACGAGGCCGCCCATGGCCGCCGTTCGCCTTCAAGTTTGGCCCGCCCCTGCTCGCCGTTCGCCTTCAAGCTTCAGCTCCCTCTACCCTCCAGCATCCCCCAAATCGACCGAAGGGAGGCAGAACGGCAGCGAGAGGCCGAGCTCGGCGACCTCCGCATCTCCACAATTCAGGCGGCGAGAGTCAGTTGCAGAGTTGCCCCGGCCGGCGGCGGAGACCTCGAGGAGCTGCGGAGGGGACCCGGCCGCGGCAAGCTCAACGAGGAAGCTCATCTCCACGAACGCCCGGCCGGTGGCTGCGAGCTGCAGGCGTGGGATCGTGCCCGCGTCGAGCTGCAGGGCGTGGGATCGTGCTCGGCCGGCCGCTGCGAGGTGCAGAAGCGGTTCTGGCTTTTTTTTAGATATTTTAATTTTTTAAGTTGGGTTGCCCATGTGGGACCCAGTGGAACCGAATCCACCTCAGAAAATTGTCCACCTTATTGCCACGTTAGCCCCTAGGCCCCCTACTGGTGGGACCCACTATCAGAATCGTGTCTATTTGTGTTCAATTTGTTTTTAGCGCGAATTGCAACAAATGTCGTGAATACTGGTGGTTTTTTGTGATCCAAACGCAAAGTGGTGGTTTTTCGAAATTTCACGTGAAATGTGGAGGTTTTATGCTAATAACTCACAAGAAAGACACCATGAGAGAGGACCCACTTCTAGTGGAGTTGAGATGTCAGGCGTTGGATCGGTCGCACATACATGACCACGTGAAGATACCATGGGGCATATTCTCATATCATCCTGCAAAACAAAGAGAGTTGTGACTTGTGAGAGAGGAATGGACAGGCAGGCGCAATCGCCCCAACCGCTAGCGGCGGCGGCGGCGGCGGCAGCCTTCGCATCGATGCCTCCTATTGTTGGTGGCTGCGATAGCGAGCCGTCTACATATCAACCACCAGATATGCAGGATTCAAGGCTCGCAACTTCAGATGTGATGGGACGAAGGAGAATCGCCGAGAGCCCGGGTCACGACGGAGCACCATAAAAAGGTGTGGAGGAGTGGCGTGTTATAAATTGTCCAGAAGCGTCCAAGCTTTTTACCATTTCTACCTAAATTGCTCCCAAAATCACGGGGTTGATTGGGGAGAAGAAACGCAAATCACCAATTGGTGTAGGGACGGGGCTTGCCTGCGCCCGCTCTGTGTGCCCATCCGTGCGGCCGCCACACGTGGCGCCCATCCGGTGCTTCTCTCCGTTTTCCGTCCGTAAGCGTGATTTTTTGTTGCCAAAATAATTTGAGAATATGAGGAAATACAGTACCAACCCGTTTGGGCTTCCTTCAGTCGCCGCCGATGGCCGGCTCGCTGCCATGATCAAGTGCTCGACATCGTGTGCCCTCTGCTCAGTCAAGGACGTGGGTCAGGTCGCTCCTGCTTTCCCGCTGAAGGAAGACCAAACCGCTCGTCCTCAACGGCAACCACCAACTCTTGGCTGCCGCCGACGGCGTGGCCGATGAAGAATTGGCTGCTCGCCACCGCCGGCACAGCCAGAGGAAACACTTTTTAGATAAATCGGAAGAAAGGAACCCACTACACCACGGTCAGGTTATTGGGGCATTTTGGTTGTGGCACTTTAAAAAATGCTCCAAATGCTTTTAAATAGTGGCACTTCGCTCAAAATGCCTCTATAGCTATGATCTATTGGGGCATTTTGACAAAGTGCCTCTAAAAGTTATAGCTAGTGTGGCACTTACTCAAAGTGCCCCAATAGGACATTAGCTATTGAGGCACTTTGATTAAATGCCCCAATATGTCATATTCTTTTGTGGCACTTTCAGAAAATGCCTCAATAAATCATTAGCTCCGCACCGGCTCTTGGTGGATCTGCGCGCGCCGGGTCGGGATCTGCGCACGCCAGCTTGGGATCTGCGTGCGCTGGGCGTACCTGCTTGAAGACGCCACCAAGGAGGCCGAGGGCGACGCCGGAGGTGAATTTTCGTGGCTGAGGACACGAGGTCGTGGACCAGACCGCCGTCCCCCGTCGATATCGCCGCAGCCATAGCCGTTGACCTCCGGCTCCGGTCGGCGGAGCAGACGCGGCGGTGGAACGGGAGAGAGGGCGGCGAGGAGGTGGACGCCGCGGCGCTGGTAGAGCCGAGCCAGCTTCCCGCTCGCGAAGAACGAGTCCACCGACCAGACGGCCTTCGCGGCGGCACGGAGATAATGCAGCTGATGGAGAAGAGCTCGCCGGCATCGTCCTTTTGGTCGGGGGAAATGAGCCAGTGCAGAGCGCCGGCGCTGCACCGGCTGTGGTGGTGCGGCTGCCGCTGGAGGTCGCGATTGGCTCCTCCCACTGCTCTGTTGGGTACACTGCTTGTCTATTTCTCCTCTCTCCATTGTCCTGTATTGCTCTTTGTGCTTGTTAATTGCAGTAGATTAGTGATTGCAGTAGTACTTGTGCACCTGGAGTTGCTCTGTAATTTTGTGCACCTGTAGTTGCTCTTTAATCTTGCTTGCAAGTATTGATTCCAATACATGGTTGCCTGCTTGCAAGACTGAATTTTGTGTACCTAGGGTAGCAATAGCTTTACTGAATTTAGCAAGCTTGCTTGCAAGTACGGAGTACTCCTTGATCCGTCAGTACTCCTTGCTTAAAATTACTCCTTGTAAGTGCAAGTAATCCTTGTAAAATTACCGGAGTACATCAACATGTTAACTGATACTCCTTGTAAAATTATTGGAGTATTTTTTGTAAAATTCCTTATACTCCTTGTAAAATTACTGGAGTAAAATTTTCTGGTAGTACTTCAACAAATACACTTGAATTTCTGGGAGTAATACTTTTAGGTTGAGGAGTATTTGCTTGATTTAATTCTCTGTGCATACTTGTGCTCCATAAAACTTTAATTCTCTGTGAGTATTTTTTATTATTTGCAGTAGTCTTTAACTAAACTTGCAGTAGTCTTTTTGTACCCACAGTACATGAGTTTTCCCAGCTTGCTTGCTTGCTAACTAACGGATGTTACTGAATATTTTTAGTATATATTGGCTAACCGTGCCAGTGTCGTGTCGTGCAGTAACTTGTTTGCATTTGTGCTTGCATTGGCTTGCAGTGTGCTTGCATTCGCTTCCCAGCTTGCAGTAGCTTGCTTGTAGTGTGTGTTAGAGTAGCACTGTTTATACCGATGTTAATTGTCTGAGGAGTTATTTGTGAGTATTTGAGCAGTGAAAAAATAAAGTAAATGTGCTAGGAAACTTGGTAGCAAAACTTTCAGTTTCAGTTTGCTTGCTAGATCAATTTCATTGTTGAAATACCTGCTCAAGTTTCAAGGAGTACCTGCATTTTGACTTGCTATATTTTGTTCTTCAAGCATAATTAGGCGTGCCGTGGCTGGAGATGCTGCTGCTGCGAGCCTGGGAGCGAAATGGGGCTTTGGCGTAGAGGATATTAGGCGCAAAAGAGCTCTGGCGCAGAGGAGCTGGGGAACTTGAGAGCGACTGGGGCTGCGGCGATCTTGTGCGACCTGGGGCTGCAGCGATCTTGTGCGCTGAGGCGAGGAGCTAAGCTTGTAGTATGTTGGGAGCATGGTGCTATTCCGACAGTTGTGATTTACATTCGTCCTGTTTTTTTTTCGTGAATTTGCGGAAGATTTGCACATCATTTCAAGTAAGCCTGCAATTGAACCGCGCCCTGAGACACTACAACCATTGGATATTAATCGAACTGGTAATGGTTGTAGACATATTATACCACAGTAATGTTGATGGCTAATACAGTAATACGTCATATTGGATATTTAGTGCATGTAATGAGCTAGGGCAATGTCGTCTAGCTATTTGCTTCAGACTATGCAGCTACCACTAGCATACCTCTTTTAATGATTTTCCATATTATGTCATGTGATTCAGTAGCTGATGCAAAATTTCACATGCAAATTACCGAGCTATGTTGTTATCTTTTATATTCTGAATTGGCCTATGTTGTTGTCTGATAATATATTTATCTTCTTACAGACTAGTGCAGGAGCGACAATGTTTACTGAATTATTGTAATTCTTATTCTATTTATTAATGGATTTGGATAAAGGATAAAATTAAAAGATATTGCCTGATAAATCTTAGACGAACTAATGGGCTGTAGCCCCTATGTGTCGGCCGAATGGGCCGTGGGCCTGTGGCCCACTAGGTCAATGACCAAAATCGGCCGACCCTACTCTCTCTCTCTCTCTCTCTCTCTCTCTCTCTCTCTCATCTCTCTCTCGACCTCACCTCTCGTTCCTCTCCTGCGATTCCGCCGTCGCCACCCACGGCTCTGGCCGTTGCCGGATGTTTCCGGCGCCGCCGCTCGACGGAGTTGCTGCGGCGCCTCTCCTCTCTCGATTCCCCACCGCCGCGATGCGGATTCGCCCACACATGCGGTCCTGCGGCTAACCCTAGCATCGGATGTGGCTCGGTTGCTGGCGTGATTTCCGCGCGGCTGCGCCTCCGGCTGCGTCTACTCGCCGGCTAAGGATTCCTCTTCACCCTCTCGTGGTTTTCGTCTGTGTCGACCACGAATTTCTACCCCGAGCTCCTGCACCACCTCGCCGTAACACCGACGCCGGCGGGATGGCTCCCTGATGGACGCAACCACGGCGTCGCCTGCGTCGATTCGGCCTCTTGGTATGGTGGTGGTGTGATCCGGTGGTGCTGGATTGGTATTGGTGTTGGTGTTGTGGTTTCTGTGGTGTTGTGGTTTCTGTGGTGTTGTGGGTGCTGTGGTGTGGCTACTGCTGCGGACTACGACTCGGACGCCTGCCTCCTCGACTACATCCACTCCAGCTGCGATGTTCTGCCTCGGCTACAGCTTCTCGAGGTGAGCACACTCCTGTGACCGGCCATCGAGCCGATGAATGTGGTGGTCGTGTTCCTAGTGTTGTGCTCTGTTTCATCCAGATGATGAACAATTGAACATGCTTGTGCTCGTGCTGCTTATCTAGGGTTGGTCTCTGTCAGTGTGGTTACCTGAGTTTGGTCATTTAACACTTGCTGTTAATTTTGTCAGTTTGGTTCAGATCCTATATTTAGATAATTTGATTCCCTGATAGATGTTGTGGATGATTTAGTCTTGTAATTTGCTAGTATGTGCTTAGATAAAATTACAAGTAGGGTCAACTAAATTAGCTAAAGGTTTGCATCACAACGGATATTATTCTTCTACTACCAGCATATTGGGTAAAATACCAGTTGATTTACTTGGTTCGTCTCTGGAGGATTGTGTAACTCTCAATTTGGGACATACAGTGGTGTTGGCTTCTGCAGTTTGTATGAGCCCAAGCTTCTTAGAGGTATATAGTAGAACTTTTCGACAATATTGAGTTTTGATGTTCTCAGTGTATGCACTACAACCTCTCTTCTAGTATTTCTGATGGGTGATTGGTTGTACCTTTTACTCTTCACAAGAAATGTAGTAAGATGATCACAAGAATTAACACTGGCTAGTGGCTAGTACTTTGCTGTTCAAACATTTTAAAAGAAATTAGATGACACAATTTTTCTTGACACTACCAGATATTGCAGCACTAGTCTAGAGATTACTATCACCATCATTTATTCCTGCCATGCAAGATCAAGCAGGTAACTGAAACTGAAATTTTTTCCTTTAATAAATCGTGTACTGTGATGGCAGGACTGGTTGATGAGGTTCATGATGTACTTGAAAGACTTCTGTGTTTTAGCGAGCTTAAGATGCCTTTGTGTTTGTTTATGTAACTTACTCAAGTAGGGGATATGCAGTAGTGAGGTGCTTTGATGTTCTTACGTAACTCAAATCTGCCACAGTTAGCATTGCGATTCTGTACACTTTCCACCACAACGTGCATCAACCAGCAATTCTATTTAATCCTTGAATGTTCATTTGTGCAGTACAGCTTATCTAATTTTGTGAGTGACCAGTTTTGGGGAATCATCTTCGTGTTGTTCTTGTCTTTGCTGGGTTTTAGTGAATTGTTACCAAACTTCATTATTATCGTGTTGAAACTTTAATAAAATTTGTCGCTATGTAGATATGCTGGGCATTTCCGATTTACCTGGAGGCAGTGGCAATTTTCCCTCGGGTACTCCAAGGAATCAGAAATGTGGATGACTTGACTGGACAATATGTTCTCTTGCTCGGGTATGAGTTTTATGCCCAAAAGGCCATTCACTTTGCATGTTTCTCTTTGATCTCTTTGATGTTTCTATACAAGAAGGAATAGGATGGATGGTTCTCAATTAGTCGCTTCATGTATGTATGTGCGAGCTCTCAACTGAGATCATTTGTACTAGCATCTTTATGTGTAGCCGATGTTTGACCTCATTGGCACAATTTAGTCCTGTGAGAACATGAAGAAAAGCAAAATTGTTGTAGTATATGTCTCCTAATTATATAATGAATGCTTGTACTTCTACTTTACGAGAGGTAAAATAGTCCTCTTGTTTCTTCTACTGTCAACCAGGCATGTTTCTCCAAGTACCGACCTCTTGTTCCATGTTTTCTCCATAATTGTAAAGCATCTGATATATTGTGTTTTACTTGTCCAAATAATACATCTTACAACGTCTGCCATTTGCTTGGGATTTTTTTATAATTGTTTACGTTTCAGAGGTCTTGAAAAATCATGCATTATGAACATAATAATATGATTACTGAATCGTCCTTACTGCCTTTTACTTCCAAGTTCACTTGAAATTTGCATTGCTTTCATTTTGTTATTAGGGAGGCTTATTGACTATATATTCTGCCTTGTATTTGTAAATTGAAATGATAAGTTCAAAAGGCAAGTGTTTGATGTTACATGTCTCAATACTATATACAAATTGGATTATGATAGAAAGAAATCTGAAGGTTGATTCTTCAATAGGTGATGTGATGGTGGTATGGTGTTGGTGTGATGGGGGTGGTGTGATGATTGTGCAGTGGTGATTTGGGGGTGCTCCAGGTTGTCTACGACTCTGTCAAGCTCGGCATCCTCAAGGTAACCCACCGACTCGCCCAACCCCTGCGCTGTCTCCCTCTTGTTTGTTGTACCGGTGATGATGTTGAGGGATCGATGTTGATAGAGAACTGAGCTACACAGGTGCCACATAATTCAGTTTCTTATAAGATCATATGGTATATCAGCTCTCTTAACTGCTTCTGCCTTCCCATGTTGTCCAAGCAAGAGCATAAACTGAAGTAACATGGTAAACTCACAAGATTACTCCTTCGTCTGTAACTAGATTGACATGTTTTTAGTTTATTGGCCACATTTACAGCACTTAGACCACATTTATAAGTTCTTGACCACAGGAGACATTTAGTTTATTTGATAGAGTAGAAGTACATTCTTCTATAGAGTTCTAATTACACAATTTAATCAGAAGATTGATTTTCTGATGACACACTTTTTATTAATTTTATAAACATGGAGACTCTGTTAAATGCTATATTCTATATGCATATTTCCTTGCTATATATATGTGGATTGAAGTGTGATTTATTGTTTTGATTCTTTGAAACGTAGCACAGATACCTTCCTAACTGGATTTGAACCAATGCGATGTTTTGATGAGGTATTTAAGCAAGCTAAGAGGAAGGTTGCTAAGCAAGGCCCAGTTCGCTCGCGATCTTCTAGTTCAAGGATCTTTTCTGGGAGTAGTAAACTTAGTGTAACTGAATAAGTCCCAATTTGTTTAGTTTATTGTACCTACTATAAAATATGGTTGTAAATTGTGCTATAAAGATGTGGAATGTGTTCAAATTATTTGCCAAATTGGAAATAATGTATGTGCTAGTTACTGTTGGATATAATCTGGTTCCATGTTGAGTTAGTGCCTGAAATAGTATTAGTGGCACTTGGAGAAAATGCCACTAAATGATTTTGGGGCACTAGGAGAAAATGCCACTAAATGATTTTGAGGCACTTGGTGAAAATGCCTCAGTAGGGTTTATCTTTTGAGGCACTTGGAGAAAATGCCACTAAATGATTTTGAGGCACTTGGCAGAAAATGCCTCAATAGGGTTGATCTTTTGGGGCACTTTGGAGAAGTGCCACAAAAGGTTTTAGAGGCACAAGTAAAGGTGGCACTTCTCCAAAGTGCCACAATAGGTAATTAGTGGCACTGAGACCATATTTAGTGGCACTTTGAAGTGCCTTTAAATATCATCCGTGTTGTAGTGACTTTGGCTGAATATCTCGACGTTATATATGAGCACGTCAAGTTTCAAACAAGATCGATTTTTTTAATGGGTTGTGTAAAAACAAAAATATGTCTCGTACAAAACTTTTTGTAGCGCTAAAATATGTATTTTTGTACACGACACAAAAATGTCAGTTTTCCGTGAAACGACGTCACAAGCCCATAGCTCCTTTTCCAACAGTAAAGTCTATCTATTTATCCTCACTACTAAAAAATAAGTGAATTCCAGTTTTTACCCCATAGTTTGATATTTGTGACAGTAATTACCCCCTTAAAGGAAATTCTTCCCGCTTAGCCCATTTAGTGGAATTCGTGCCACTTTTTACCCCATTTAAACTTTTATCTCACGATTTCGCCTTATGTTTCGTCTTGCCAGCACTCGTCTTCGCCCCAGAGGCCACCATCTCCTCTCATGTTGGCTTGGTGTCAGTTTAACTTATCAACACTAGCATGGTGTTCCCGTCAATTGACGAAATACGCATGCTCATTCTACTGTTCTTGACGAGCTCGTCGTCGTCATCGCTTGGGTTTACGGCCGTCCAAATTCCATCATGTTCGGCAACTAGCATATAGTTATCTAGCTAGCTAGCTAGAACATGGTACAGTAGAAGTATACGATTTGTTTGTAGTATACGATTTGTTGTACACAACGTCTAGGTAATTGTCGCATTTCTTCTAGTACTAGTAGCACGTAGTAGCATTGCATATGCTAGCTCCATCCCATATTTCAGCCAAGCGGTCGACGCAAGTGACGGTACGTCCGGGAAGCGGACATGGATACACATGAGTACACTTGCAACCCCACCAACCGGAGAGAACATGGTGAGCATGAGGACTAGAAGGGAAAGATCGCCAGGATAAATACGGTAGAACAAAATACACCTAAAAAGTGGGAAAGTACATAGACACTATGACCAGGTTCTATCTTAAAAAACAGAGTAAAACCTTAAGTGGGGTAAAAAGTGGCAAAATTCCGCTAAATGGGGTAAGTGGGGAGAATTTTTATTAAATGGGATAATTGTTGTCACAAATGTCAAACTAGGGGGTAAAAACTGGAATTTACTCCTAAAAAATAAACTGATTACCCCCCATACGATGTCGAGATGTATACGTGAAGTTTTTGTCCAGTTTTTTTTCCTAAAATTTCATATATATATATATTTAAACTATGATTTTAAAACCAGGGACATACGCTAGCCGGTCGCTAAAAAGAGTGTACTGTTGGTATAGCAAAATGAAAAGCCTAAAGGCACTAGTAGAAAACAGGGCTTCCATCCGGAGCTTCCATCCCGGCCATAACTGGAACCGGGACTAATAGGACCATTCGTCCCGGTTCGAACAGGCAAGGCGCCAGCCAGACCCAGTCCCGGTTCGTAGGGGACCTTTAGTCCCGGTTGGTAACACGAACCGGGACTAAATGGGTCCCGAGAGAGAGAACGACGAGCTGACACTCGCCCTCGGGGATCCTAAACATGTTGGACGGTGTCTGACGTGGGGTTACCACGCCAAATCCCTCGGAGGTCATCCTTGGGTTTAGAGAAGAGGAGAAGATGGTGGTGTTGGTTAATCCGTCGGCTGACAAGTACGATTTACCCAGGTTCAGGCCCCCGAAGGTAAAAGCCCTACGTCCTGCTTGTCTGGTATTGATTGATGGAGCTTACAAAGGAGCTACAATGGCGAGATCGGTAGATGCGATCTCGCTACGGTTTTGGTGGCAAGTATGAGCGTGCCCCTAGCCGGTAGCCCACCCAGCCCTTAAATAGTAGGGCTGGGTCTCGGGAATCCTGTACCGACTAGGGTTACAATTCGTAACCGACCTTGTCTTTGTCTAATCTTGGGCTTGTTTCCTTTGGTATGAGCCTTCTCTTTGGCCTTGTTCCGTGGGCCGTGATGATATTTGAACACCAAGTATCCAATCCGTGGGGCACATGAAGGGTTCACCCACGCCAGTGTCGAGGCTATGGGCCCAGTGTTTCGTGGAAGAAAGGATTTCCGGAGTACGCTGACAGTTATAGAAGCCATGAGAGAAAGAAGAAGAAGGAGTCAGACCGGTTATCGGAATTGGAACACAAGGTGCAGCGGCAGCAAGAGCAACTAGACTCAATCAGTCAGCATAGAGCATCTCAGCAGCTGCTAGAATGTCCTAAAGTCGATGTCGTCCCATCTGATCAGCGGAAAAGCAGCGTGGGTTCCACGCAGCTAGAAGCATCTGCATTCGAACAACCGGCGGCTCACTACCCCGTGGATGATGTCACGGAGAAGATAGATTGTGAGCTACATATGTCAATGAAGAACATATCCTTCAAGGTGGCAGTCGGCTATGCTTTACCAAATCAACCTGGAGCAAGCTACCATCTTGGTCAGATTCCAACTGGCTATGCTCGTGTCGGGGTGGATGAAATTATGCCGGGATTTGACACACTGGAGCTTGACATTCCTGGAGGTGACGAGGAGAAGACACTGGGAGAAGTCATGCATGGTTTCGTTCTATGGAACAAGAAACACATCGTTTTTCCAGGCTCGGCGCCAAGGCCACCGACTCCTCCGAGTAGCAGTCCACCACCTCTAAGTCCACCCCTCCTCCAGAGGGACCCCAGCGCGAGTTCCTCTCCATCACCGGCGCGAGTCCAGCCGACTCCGCCCACTAAGGTCCTCTTTGGATCGTAGGATTTTCATAGGAATTTTGGAGGGTTTGAATCCTATGAATTTTTTTCTATGGAAGCCCTTTGGATCATAGGGTTGGGGCCACAAAATTCCTCTGGAATCCATTCCTATGGCCCCAATTCCATAGGATTCTCAACATGAGCTCAAAGCTCATTTTAATTTGGGTTAAGTGCACTTTTGGTCCCTCAAGTGTTGGAGAAGTCCATCTTTAGTCCCTCAACTCTATTCTGGTCTAAATTCGGTCCTCAAATACTTAATTTGGTATAATTATCGTTCTTTAATAGTGGTTTAATGAATCTCAAATTGAATTAAGTGGCAGTCAAACCTCCTTTGATCTTATTCCTATCCCTGTAGCTGGAATCTTAGAAATGCCGTTAGCCGGTTCAAATAGAGATCAAAACATAATCATCATTATTCCAGTCGTCCTATATTTTCCATTTAGTCGTTCCTCCACAGATCTCTGCATATCAACATCACAAGCTGCAAGCCCCTCAACTGCATCGATCACCTCCGCCGAGACGAGATGCAGGTGATGTTCAACACGCCTAAGGTGTGCGGCGACACAGACCCTTATCAAGCCAGCTGGTGCTCACCGGCACGTGGCTTTGAAGGTCGAGAAGTCTAGGCGAGGGAGCATGAGAGACATAAATAGAATAATAGATAGTGTAGTAAAAAATCTGTCAACCAATATTTAACCGCAACCGGGGATGATAATTAGACTTAATTAAGTGTTTAAGGACCGGGTTTAGACCATGGTAGAGTTGAGGGACCACAATTAGACTTTTGCAACACTTGAGGGACCAAAATTGTACTTAACCCTTTTAATTTTCCTACACAAAGTCCAATGCAGTTTCACTATATCTCTCTCTTCTCTCTCTCTCTCTTCAATCCTTCAAAATTCTTGTGTTCAATTCCTGTGCAACATCCAAAGACACCTGCTGCAAAATTACTGTGTTTCAGAATCCTGTGGGAATCCACTTCACATGACATCTCAATCCTATGTTTTTCCTATTCATGCGTTATGAAAATCCTGCAATCCAAAGAAGCCCTGAGCTGCTAAATCAGCGGAAGCCCACCGGTTCGCCTCCTAAGAGGACAAAGAGAAAGAAGGCAAAAGTCAAGACTCCTGAGAAGTTACCTTACGAAAGGACTGACGAGGAAAATGCTGCCATCTCGAAGGCCGAGGTGGATGCCCATTTTGCACCAAAAAAGCCCGAGCCAAGGCTGAGACAAGATCTGGATGTCGTTAGGCGCTGCTGGATAACTTATGGAACCCTCCACAAAAGCCGGCATCAGACTATGAGCGCTCTATTGACAGGTCATATAGCTCAGAGATGGAGAAGCGGAAAAGCGGGAAAAAAGTTGCCCAGCTCAGAGAACAGGATGTACAATCGCCCCCCCCGCTCAAGGTGTTTCCCGACAAGAACGTACAGAACGACAGTACTGGTCTCAATGTTGCTCAACAACGCAGAGGTGACATTGGTTACCCCATAGCTGAGGTAGTATAAAATTATGTTGCCGGGCAGCCTTTGGTCAGACCTGAGCAGGTCCAATATCTACCAACAAGAATGCGTCAGTTGCATGAATGGTACTTGAAAGCCGCAAAGGAAGATATAGTCGGTATCATGGCGAGAGTTAAGGAAGAGCACTACTTCCAAGAATACGGTGTGCAAGTTGATTTTAGCGAACTTTTTCAGTTATACAATCAACGCGCACTCGACAAAGCTATCGTCAGTTGCTATTGTCTGTAAGTGATTTATTCCTGTAATTTAAGTCTTTAGCTCAGCTCGTTCTATAATCTTTGGTACGCTATTATGAGAATGAAGATGCTCGAATGCAAAAGGGAAGGAATCTCGGACATTGGGTTCATTCACCCAGATAAAGTTCATCAAGTTAACGTAGAAACGCGTGCCGAGGAGACAAAGGAGACATTGCTAAGGTGTTTCAAGCGACAACGTACCAAAAAAGAAATACTTCTTCCTTACAACTTCAAGTAAGTGTTACTTTCTTGTACACATTCTATTTTTCTCACCCGATGTTAAGTGTAATTGATGAGTTATGCATGACTGCGTATATAAACGTGCAGTTTCCACTATATTTTTATGGTCATTAAAATTGACGCTGGAGAAGTTGAAGTACTGGACTCATTAAGGAGAAATCCTAAAGAATACAAGAGCTGCTTTGATATGATCAAAGAGTAATTTAAATTCTTATCGCACTATATCGGCCTCTTTCGTTCATTTCGTGATATCAAGTAAAACTCCTTTGTTCATTTTCTTTCTCGAGCAGAGTTTAGAATTCGTTAATCAAGGAAGAACCCGGTGAATGGAAACCGAAGCTGACTTGGTCTCTGAACCAAGTAAGTAGTACTATCTAGATCCGCGCATCTCTTTAATTCTAGTTTCAATACCATTATCATGCTTGATTATTATTTGATTGAATTCTATTCTCGTAAAGTGGTGTCTGAGGCAGCCAGAAAGTACAAATTTATGTGGATACTACGTTTGCGAGTTCATTCACATGAGGACCAGTGAGAGATTCAATAATCAAAGAAATAAAGATGTACATAAACATTATTCACAATTTTATTTTGTTACCATCAATTGTGTTGAGTTTCATAATTCATAATTACTTTATGATCTCCTTCTTTTAAAGTTGGCAAGGAAGCGGAACGCTCTCGTACCAGAGGACCGCATAAAAGCAATTGCGGAGGAATTTGCAGGATTTCTCCTTGCGGAGGTCATAGCTGAAACCGGAGAGTACCACTACCGGTACTAGTGATCTCCATGTAATTAAATACTTTATACGGAAATGTGATCTTCATGTAGTACTTGATGTGTTATATATGTATGCATCAACGTGATCTTCATGTAATTATATGTGTTATATATATATATATGTGTGTGTGTGTGTATCGACGTGTACAGTATGTAGTAGCGTAGAATATGTATACGAAAATTTGTTTGAAATGAAAAATAATTGAATGGAAAACACAAAATAACTGAATTAAAAACGCAAAACCATAAACCCATCCTACCCTAAACCCTAGACCCTAAAAAAAAACTGAAAAAAAAACACATACCGTTAGTCCCGGTTCGTATTACGAACCGGTACTAAAGCTCTCCAGCTTCGCGGGCTGCGCCGCGGTGTCATGGGAGGGCCTTTAGTACCGGTTCGTACCAAACCGGGACAAAAGGGGGGGGGGGCTTTAGTCCCGATTTGCCAGTCCCGGTTGGCAAACCGGGACTAGAGGCCCTCTTAAACCGGCACTAAAGGCCCATTTTCTACTAGTGAGGTAAGTAACTTTTTTTTGTAGGGTAAAGAAAGGACCTACTTAGCGTGGATGTTTTTTCAATCGATTTAGTATGTGAATGGGTTTCTCAAATGCGTGTACATTCCTTGGAAAATTCGGGGGACAATATGTTTTTTTATTACGGATCGCAATAAACAGAGTAAATGAAAGTATCACGAATAAGGATTTCGCTCCACTTTATAGATAAAGTAACATGGTCGAACCGGTAGAAAGTGATGAGAAAATCATAGTAAAGACATATCAAAGATAAAACAAAAATTTGCGAGTACACATCCCCCCTCCCCAGAGGCCCCACAAAAGGTGAAACAATGGTCCTCCTTGGAAAATCATCGGACATTGTTGCATCCCACACACCAAGTTGTCTCCATAGACGACCATATGCCTTCTTACTCCAGGCCGTGGAGCGCCGAACCCGCCATTAGACAGCAAGGATCGAGAACAGTGAAAACTAAGTCATGTCTACAAGATGGGAGGTTGTCTGAGACAACCCCGCCCGATCCGAATACGAGTAGGGAAGTGCTTATAGCTAGCCACTAGTACCAGTGTCGGGTCACTATAAGTCATGCCACTGGTATTTTGGGGCCGGGTGACACAAAATAACAGTGGCGTGGCCAACTTATTCCCCGCCAGTACTAATATGTTACCAGTGGTGTGGCCCTGCGAGCCCACCCCACTGGTAAGTGGGACCCAATAACCTGTACAAACGAATTTTGCTAGGGGTGTGTGGGAATAAGCCATGCCACTGGTAAATTAGTGCGAGTGGCGCGTCTTTACTTGCTCATGCCACTAGTAAATTTCAGTAATTTACAGAAATAATAGGTAAATCCCTATTCACTCCTCCACCGCACCGCGTTAAGCGGCACCGCCGCCTCCTCTCCCCCTCAGTCGCTGCCACAGAAGCCGTCTCTCGCCACGACCGATGCCGCCTCCCGTCGCCGCTGACGACGCCTCCTGCCGTCACCAAAGCTACCTTTCCCCTCCATCACTGCCACTGATGCTGCCTCCCGCCGCCACCGACGCCTCCCTCGCCTCCCACCGCTACCGACGCCGCCTCTCCTCTCCGTTGCCGCCTCCCGGTGAGCCTCTAGCTCCCTCCTCCTGTTTGTCGCTTTCTTGATTTGGTTTGATTTAGATCGATTTAGATTGATAATTTGAATTGTTGTCCATATAGTATTTAATTAGGTCACCGATTGCCTGTTCACCATGATTTTGATTTTCATCGGTGGTTCTACTTCGATGAATCGGACATTATTATCTTGTAGGTTACTAACTTCATTTCGTGTTTATCAAAAATTATGCTGATTAAATTTGACATAGAGATTCTTATTTAGGATTCCATATGTGAACCGGATGTGAAAACCTACTTGCAATAATGTGTCGAGAAGTTAGAAAATGAAAAGAGAAAATTGAAAAAAGTGGTAAAGAAACTCGAAGAAGGCAAGATGGAACTGGAGTTATTTGTTGCCGATATCGTCCATGATCATAGCACACGATCAAGATGGATGCAATGATAGGTTTTTACTGACTATTTTTCCCAACGATGTTGTTTTTTGTGACCAAACATTTAGCCCAACGTAGCGAGGTTGTCAGATGACATGATGCATCACAACGATTGACTTCAACTTTGTGGATGCCCTAACGCAATTTACTCCTACCAAACTGCATCAAATTTGGAGCGTTGGACTGGGCAAGAAAGCCTCTCACGCCTAGTAGCTAGTATCCCGGCCTGCGACTAGTAATACTTACATCACCAATTCGAGTACGTAAGAGTGGCTATAGGTAGATCCGTGCATCTGCCCCAACACCCAATAACCTTCCAATCGAAGTAATTAACACCATCGAATTGATAGATCTTGCCACCGACGGTGATGAAGTGCATCTTTTCTTCTTCAGACTCCCTATTTAAACCTCTGCATTCCCTCGTATTCTCCTCACACTACAACACGGCTGATATATAGAGGCACTTCAAAGTGCCACTAAATGGGATCTAAGTGCCACTAATGACCTATTGTGGCAGTTTGGAGAAGTGCCACCTTTGCTTGTGCCACTAAAAGCTTTTGTGGCACTTCTCCAAAGTGCCCCAATAGGTCATTACCTATTGAGGCACTTTGTCAAAGTGCCCCAAAACCAATTAGTGGCACTTTGAGAAAGTGCCCCAATAGGTCATTAGTGGCAATTTGTCAAAGTGCCCCCAAAACTAATTAGTGGCACTTTGAGAAAGTGCCTCTAAAAGTTTTTAGTGGCACTTTGAAAAAGCGCCCCCAAAAACCTTTAGAGGCATTTTCTCAAAGTACCCCAAATTAAGAGCACAAAACAGTACATTCTACATATAATCTAATGATATTTACATATTACACAAATGCCTCCTTACTGCATAAAAGTTTCAGACTTCATATTCACATATTACATAAATGTTCCATCATTGCATACAAATTCTACATAAGCATGAAGCAATGAAATTTCACATATACAACAATTAAAATTTCATACACAACATGAAGCATTCATAAAAAGTTTCTACCAAACATTTACATTTCAAGTGGATGCCAAAAGCACATATACGACAATGAATACATAACTTTTAAGTATAAAAGGAAATCATGCTACATGATGATGTGTCTTGTCAGCAGCTCAGCATCTAAATACATGTACTTAGAAAGATCCTGTACAAAACCATGTACACAGGTGTTGTATACCTGCATACCCTAGACCATCTTCTCCTGCAGCAGCATGGAGTAGAAACAACCTGAAGGAAACGACGTGGCATGCAAGCGTATAGAACATATAGTGTGCAATACCACAAGCTGCATATAGTGTTCAATCTGGTAGCCATAAGTACGAAACTACATAAACAAGGGCGTGGAAAATAGTGCATATGATTGATTACAGATGCTGAAGAAAATCACAGACCATAAAATTCAAATGATTTATCAAACTAAACCTACAACAATATGAAAGTTTCTGATATTATCTCCACTAACGAAATATTGCATGCTGCAAATAAGTATGGTATGGTACACTACACATATCTGTTTTTTTAAATAAACAAAGTAACAGACAGATAATACAGAGGAAGCACTAAACAACCTCTCAAGTCCTAAATAAATATAATATGATGGGACTTCCAACCAAAGAACATGTAAATACCACATAAGAGATATAATGGAAAAACAGGATATGCACGAAAATACATGATGGTGTAACCATCCAGGAAAGATATATCAAATAAGCCTCATGAGTATTGATCTTGGAAAATAGAAAAGGCTAGTAGACACAACTAAAACAAAGAATCACCTTTAAGCTTCATCTAATATAATAAAAATAGGAGTGCCTTGCTTGGACACGTGATAGAACCAACGGGTAGCAAAATAGAAAAATATTTTTTTAACCAGCCAAAAGTGTTTGTATCCATGCAAACATTTATCACTCTATGCAAAACACAAGCACAACTACAGGAATTGAATTCCGGCAAACACACATTCAAATTACAGCATACACCCACTAGATAACTCTAATACCAGATTAGGTGATCTACGAGTTAATAAACAAAAATTTGATAACAGAACCAAGTCTAGAACTTCATGCATTAACCATTAATTCACTAAAACATACAAGCTCAGTATCGCAAAACAACAATACCTAGAGTTCTTGGCAAATTAGACCAATTACAGCTAGTGCGCTACCACAGACCAAGCACAATCACAACTAGTCCTAAAATCACATAGCACCAAACCATCGGCCCGAAGGTCAGGCACAGAAACACCATGGCTCGGTGGCCAGGTCACCAAGTCATCACAGAAGACAGCTCGAAGGCCGACCCACAATATGGAAAATTAAGTGGCCATAGACATAACAGAGAGGAAAATTGTCTATATCCAAACATGTACTCTATGCGAGGACATTGCATCATCCTGTTAATGATTGCAACATAGATCCAAAATTGGTTACAAAGCATTACTAAAGAGCAAACATATACATTATTATCAAAGACCAAAAGTGCCTACCATCAAAACAGCACTGAATAAGTAGTGTCCCTATATAGGACGACACGATCTGGATATCAAGATTACATTTTATATATGTACATCTCATTTTATCATAACCATGACTGGATGTCAAAATATTTTGCAGGAAATAAACATGGTACAGGGTCTTGAAATATGAGATGCACAAAGAATAGGTACCAGACAGTAGACACAACAAATCTGATTTCATGATGTGCACTGCAGTTTGATATGCCGCACAAGGAAGGCACGAGGAGAACACTAGAGAGCTCCCTACAAATAACCGATATGACTAAAAGGATGACTAGCTGAACATTGAGGTGCTGAGTAGTAGCAGAGATTAACCACTTATCTCAGGTTTATGCAACATATTACTCTACTGTTTTAGGATCTGTGAAAATTCAGAACTAGCATCCTAATTTGTATTTCCCTATTTATTTCTTTACAATTTGCATTTCAGAAAAGGCAGCTGATAATACATGAAAACCAATGTGGACCATATTGAATTTAGTTCCTTGATGCAGAGCCAAAAGGATGACACATGCGTTTGTTGATTTAGTATATGAGTAGGAAAGTTACCTGCAATGCAATCTGCCACTCATCTCGGGTATAAGCAAAATATAGAAACACACTCTGACGCTCATCCTTCTACCAATTAGATGACTGCACAGATAAATTCAAGACCTTAAATATGTTGAAGAATTTCCACTACTGTGATATAAGAACAGAACCACTACAGGGAACATGAACTCATATGCCATAGACCGATGACCCTCTTTTATTGAAATTCGAACATACACTTCCATTCAGTTATTTACATATGCCAAGTCAACAAATAGAGCAAGTGATTAAAATTCATAGAGCAGCAAACTAGTACATGAGCAACTAACTAAACTTGTTGGGACTAAATTGGAACTAAACTTGTTGGGACTAGATGGCCAAAAGACCATCAAAGTACCATAACCTTAGAATTCACACGGCTCGGCATGACGGCCTGATCAAAGAGCATCGGAGAGCAGGGGGAGCTGAGGAATTACCTCACCATAGACAGAAGAGAGGCAATAGTAGCGGTGCGGTCAAACCACCACCATCCAGCAGCAGTGAAGCCGAGGTGGACTAAATAGTCATCATAGCCGGATAGCAGCAGCACAAATCGAGCATCATCCACTCCATGGCCACACCACCGCATCATCCGACAGCATCCACAACACCAGACCACCACACCATCGATAATCCGAGCAGCATGGGGGTCCAAGGGGAGGCCGAGGCGGCGTTGTCGAGCAGGGGCTCGAGGAGGAAGCCGTAGACGACGAGGAGACGCAGCCGGAGGCGCGGCCGCGCATGAATCGCGGCATCGACCGAGCCAAACCCTGAGCTAGGGTTAGCCACGCTCGGGGGCGGAACGGCTTGGCGGAGGTGCGGAGCTAGCGGATGATATTGAGGTAGCGGCGGCGGCGGAGGGGGCAAGGACGGCCGGAGCAAGCGGCGGCGGCGCGGGAGGGGCGGCGGCGCATCGCGTGCGCGAGAGAAGGGGCTCGAGGGGGAGAGGCATGTGCGAGACAACGAGAGATGTGAGGCTGTACTCGTCTTTCTGTCCGCGTGCTGCTTAGGTAAGGAAAAAAATACGGTAATGATTAGCGTAACTCCAAGAACCATGTTGAGTCGTTGGATTGCAGGAGAACGGTCGAGATTTTCGCGTTGACCTTATCCTCTTCCCTTCCGGTTCTCCTCCAGCCTCCCGCAGCGCCCCCGCTACCGGTCGCGCCGCCGCTCCTCCCACCGCTGGTTGTGCGCCTCGCCTCCCGCTACTGGTCGCGCGCCGCTGCTCCTCCCACCGCCGCTCCTCTGCTCCCAGGCCAGATCGTGGCGACGGCGAAGCAGCCCGCGGATTCGTCCACCTCGGTCTCCTCCTCCTCCTTCCGCAGCACGGTCGTCTCCATCACCGCCTCGACGCGGCGGCGCAGCGCCCGGAGAAGAGGCCTCGGCACCAGGACACGGACGAGGCGCGGCCCGCTGCCTCCGAGTGCTCAGAGGTCATCGGCGGCCCAAGGCCACGCCCAGCGGTGGTCGAGGCTTCCGAGTCGTCCTGCCTCGACTCTGCTTCGAGTCCGACCTACGCCGACTACTCCCTCAGCCCCCTGCTCGATCACCTCCTCTTCCTCGTCAGATGATGACGACAATGACACGGCCCCTCCGTCACCTTCTCCCTCTTCGGCTCTTCCTCGACTACTCCAAGCAATTCGTCCCCTGCTCACTCCCCGAAGCACACGCCATCGCCGACGTCGCCATCACAGAGGTGAGTTTCTCTTAAATTTGTTGGAAATTGGGTCTCTCTGCAACAGCCCGTGCGGTGTTTGATCCGATTAGGTGGCTTGGTGTGAATGTTTGTGTCAGGCGAAGCGGTTCAAGGAAGTGGACGAAGAGGAGAGCTATGAGCAGTTCCGGCAGCGCGAACGTAAAATGAATTAGGGGATTTCCCGTGGTTCTGACAAAAAAGAACTGATTATATTCTCTATGTTCAGGTTAAAAAGCGTGCTACGTTCCTTACATATGCTATACTATTGTTTTGTTTAACCTGGTAATTGTGTTGGCAATTGGCATACAACACTATAATGCATTGTTCTTTCTGTATGTGTTTCTGCTATTTAAATGCTTCCATCTCCATGAAAAGATAAGTTCATTAGTACATTAAGTTAAACTGGACGAACTGCAGCAAGTTCGATTAGGAGCAATCTTGTGGAGAAAATGCAGTTATGTTGTGGGAATGGCTTGAATAACTCCAGTGCACTATGTTGACTGCTTGCGAACAGAAAATAAATGCAGCCATATGCTTTTCTATAGTGAAGATCCAGACTAACTCACATGCTTCTTACCACGGTTCGAGTGCTATCTCGTGATCTCAGTTTAATCAAATAGGTTGAAGTTGTTGTTTATATAAATGATTACTTCCACCTAGTGATTTCTGGCTACTCTAGCCTCATGGTTTTAGATGTTTGATATTTCTAAGTTCACATTTAACGTAAGCCGTAAGCTCCCCTTTGTCTATTCAACGAATGATTGATAAGGAATATTCAGGCATGGTTTCTTGCCTTAGTTTTAAGGTGTCAGGTCTAGCTATGACAGTATTCACATGAATTCCAGTGTGTATGGAAATGTTGATGATTAATTGTTCTTTTCCGTTCATTTTAATACGAGTTCCCTAATATGCACTGAGTTCATGTTCCAGTGGAGAATTGCTACATAGGTGAGAGGAAGAAGAGGTGTCATGCATCTATCTATAGTGGGGAATTTATCCAATCGTTCCCTTCACCTCTGGATTTCTACAGAGAATGGTGTTATCCGTCTCAAAACTCTTCTCTTCTTTTTCACAAAGTATCAGCAACTGGAAGCTAGCTGATGGACTGAATAGCAATAGGCAGCTACAAGGAAAAGGTCGTGTACTATGCAAAGTGAAAGAGCATGGTTGCCCCTATGTGTTGTTTGGTAATTAATGACAATCTCTATGGACTAATGTGTGCTTTGAGTTATATTTGCAGTGTTGGTCCATAAGGAATCCTTGGACTCCATATGTTGGAGTCAAGGCTAAAAGAAGAAGACTATATGTTGATCAAGGCTAAATGCAAGTTGATCAACATACAAGATTAGGGCATGTGAAGAAGAAGATCATTTGTTGATCAAGATCCTATGTTGTCCATGGTGGATGGCGTCACGTGGTGATCAGAAGAAGATCATTTGTTGATCAAGATCCAATGTTGTCCATGGTGGATGTCGTCACGTGGTGATCATCAAGATAAAGGCCATGTGAAGATATGTCGAAGAGTGCCTCTCCCATCTTGGTGTATGGGGGAGCAATATGCGTGTCTTCACCAAGCGGAGCAAAATCAAGAAAGGTGATCCACTTGAGAGTAGATCAAGATCGTCATCATCGAGCTCAAGTGGAATGCGCAAGGCAAAGGTATGATCTTGATAGGTTTCTATTTTACCGGTCTCGCGGTGTAGTTGGGAGACCGGGTTTTAGGATAGGTAACCGTACTATCAAGAGGGGCTCTCGAGTGAGCTTTAGCGTATCGATCATAGAGAGCTCAAACCTTTGCATCATTGGCATCATCTTTATTGGTTCTTATTTGTCTCTTATCATGATGTGGTCTTGGTGCTTGTCGTGCTTGTCATGACAAGGCCAAGCTCATTGAAAACGGTTTTCATATGCGTCTTCCATTGCGTTTTCGATATTAGAAATATTATCGGTTTGTCCTTGAGAAATTATCCACACATACATGTGTTGAGAATTTATCTCTTAGTTGTTTTCAAATATTTCCAAGGATAGCTACTATCATCCTCTTTCCAACAAAATTGGTTTCACCTCTTTCGGACTTCATTTGCAAAAGATATGACGGTTCCGGTTTGCAAGAGAGAGGTTTAACATTTCCTCATTTGTTATTATAATATTTTGTTGGACTATGATGTTTCTATGCATAATCTTGTAGTGCTCGTTGTGGTGATTCCAACGAGCCCAAGATCGTCGAAAACGGTGTCCGGATGCAAAAGATATTGCAATTTCAGTTTCGCCGTTTTGGCTAGGCCAGCATGGCCGGCCAAATGGCCGGCCCCATGGCCGGGGCTTCTCTGTTTGCATGGCCGGCCATCATGGCTGGGCTATGGCCGGCCAGGCCGGCCTCCCTCCTCCGGCTGCCCGAAAATTGGCCTAACGGCCATATTTTTGGCTCCCTTTTAAGGAGTCTTCTTCCCCAAGTGAACCCCAACTTTGGTTGACCTCTTGAGCACATTTTTCCCTTCTCTCTCTCTCCATTGTTGCAAGAGATCAAATCCTATAGATCTCCCAATCCCTCCACTAAAACTCATTGATCTTTGGAGGATTGAAGGAGAAGGCCTAGATCTATTATTCCACCAAACCATATCTCCTCTAAGTGAGGGGAACATCTTTGATTTAGGTCTTGGAGTTTCTTGGTGTTTCTCCTTTGTTCTTGCTCTCAAATCCCTCCCAAGCATTAGTTGCTTTGGTTGGATTCGTGTTGGAAGAACTTGACCACTTAGTGTGTTCTTGCCATTGCATTAGTTGCATCGGTTTGAGTTCTCCACGGTGATTCGTGGAAAGTGAAGTTGAGAAGCTTGTTACTCTTGGGTACTTTGGTGCCCTAGAGCTTGTTCCTCTAGGGCACGTTGGTACCCTAGACGGTTGTTGATTTCTCGGAGTCTTGGTGGCTCACGGGATTTGTTGGGAGCCTCCAATTGTGGAGTGTGGCTCAACCTTGTTGCTTCGGAGCTTTGGTATCTACGAAGACATTGCCGGGATCCACCAATTGAGTTGTGGTGTGTGCCTCGGCCTTGGGCATCGAGTCTTGGTGGCTCGGTGCATTTGGTGAAGACCCTCCAACTTGTGGAGTGAGCTTCATCCTTGTAAAGGTTCTAGTTGTCAACCTCAACGGCAACATAGTGACAAGTGCCTCGCCACATTGGTGGTAAGACACAACGGAGATACGGTGTGCCATATCAAGGCTACTCGGTGTTTCACATTGGTGAACACCGCGCCGCTCCAACGGAGACTAGCTTCCATTGGGAAGTGAACTTCGGGATAAATCATCGTCTCCAAGTGCCTCGGTATTTCTATACCCGAGCTTCTTACTTATGCTATTTACTTTGTGATAGACATCGAGCTTAAAGTAATATATCTTGCTATCACCTAGTTGATTATATTGCTTAGCATAAGTGTTGGTGCACATAGGTGAACCTAGCTAGTTTAGGTTTTGGCTTGATAAATTAAACGTTAGTTTTATTCCGCATTTATTCAAGTCCTTAACCGTAATAATTTTAAATCGCCTATTCACCCCCCCCCTCTAGGCGACATCCGTGTCCTTTCAATTGGTATCAGAGCGGGTTCTCTCTTTATAGGGCTTCACGGCCTAGAGAGTAAAGATGTCGTCTAGTGGTTTAGTGCACAATGCTTCTTTAATATTCGATGGCACTAATTATAATGATTGGAGAAATCGCATGCTAAATTATTTTCGAGACATTGATCCATATATAGAGCAAATCTAGATATGGGTTTTCTCCTCAAGATCGAAGATGAGTGAGAAAATTCTTATCTAGATGATGAAGCTTCTAAAGTGATTTTCAATGTCTTTAAGTAATGCAGTTGCCTTGTCAATCTCTCCTTATCGGAATGGCCATGAGCTATGGACCAAGCTTCAAGACAATTATGGTGTGTCCATGCATAGTGAGGATGATTGTTCTCACTCCACCTCCGGGCGTAATGAGTTCTCAACTTCTTCTACCTCACCTACATGTGGCAAGCCACAAACTAATGCAATGGTGAGTAGGGATAAATTTTGCAATAATGATAGTGAGCTTCTTTAGATAATATTTCATCTCTATCTTATTGCAATGATTTATCTTTGGACTTAAACACATCTAGCACTATAAATGTTTCACATGCTTGTGTTGATAGTCCTTCCATATCTTCAAAAAATTACTTATATAAATCTAATGATGATGAAGAAAATTATGATGAAGATAAGGATAATAGTTTTGACCTCCTTATGAATAAGAGTGGAATGGTTGAACGTGCTCTTCAAAATGATAAAAATGCTCATGATAGTTTCATAGAATTCATAACTACCTTTGTTGGGTATAAGCAAGAATTAGATGATTTGGAAGCACGTGAAGATGAAAGTCTTCGCCGCGAACGTGGTTATGCGAACACGATTGCGGATCTTAAGGAAGCTCTCGAAAAGAACAAACCACCAAGAAATCTCTTGAGGAGACATTTACTCTAGAGTTATCTAAAGTAAATAAAACCCATGATAGAGCTCTCAAAGTGGCTAATGGTTTTAAAATAAAAATGATGAGCTTGTTGTTGAAATTGTTAGACTCCTTGAGGCTAATAAGAAATTTGAAAAGGATGTCAAGTCCTTGGAAGATTCTCTTACACATCTCACTAAGTCCCATGATCAACTCCAAGCTCAATTTCTAAAAGAGCTTCCTAATTGTTCTCCCATTGCTATTAATGTTGATGCTTGTGCTACTAACTCTATTTCTTGTGAAGCATCCATTTTAAAGGAGAATGTTGAGCTAAGCGCTCAACTTAAATTGCTAACTAGCAATTATGAGATATTAGAAGAAAGCCATAAGAAGCTCTCGAGCTCTCATGAAGATCTTCTAGTATCTCATGATAAGCTAAGATTAGCTCATGAGTCTATCGCTACCAAGGTAATATCTAGTGAGCCTCATGTGGACAATGGCACAACTTCTAATAAAAATGCTAAAATGCCATGTGCTAGTCCTTGTAATTCTTCATCTCACACTAATGCTAAATCATATGTTGAATTACATTTTGTGCCTAGTTTCTCTAACAATGAAGCTTCAACTTCCGCTAGTACTTGTGTAGCTACTAACCTTATAGGGAAGACTAAAGAGCACAAGGCACAAGCCACTTCTTTGAAGAAAGATGTGGAGAAACGTCATAAAGGGAAGGCCACACTTGACAACATGTTGAGCGTGCAAAAATCCCCAATGACAAGAGTGGACTTGGATTCAACTCCAATATCAAGAACAAGTCCAAGAGTAGCAATAAGAAGGGCCAAGAACAAGTCAATCACTCGGCCAAGATTGTATGCTTCAAGTGCAAAGTTGAAGGGCATCATGTTAGGGATTGCCCAATGAAGAAGAAGCCTCTTAGTGAGAAGCAATTAGGGAAGCGGCCTTTTGTTCAATCTCTTGCTCAATCTCGAGTTGAACAAGGGCCACCTCCTAAGAAGACTCAAGTTATTGCTCCTCAAGTTGGGGAGCCTATTAAGAAGAAAGAGAAGAGTCGATGTTGCTACTTATGCCGTGAGAAGGATCACTTGGCTTCTTCATGCACTAATGGTACCCTATCCAACCCCATAATAATTGATGATGTTTATTCTCTTAGGAAGGATAGGGTTGGCAATGTGTTTGCCAAATATGTGGGGACTCAAAGTGGTGTCAAGAAAAGAACCATTTGGGTTGCCAAGCCTATTGTGACTAATCTCTTAGGACCCAACTTGGTTGGGGACCAACAAGCTCAAACTTAATCAATAGGTTGTGATGGAGGACATTGGAGACTTGGCTATCCTTGAAGAATTAAGGGATCTTCATGATTATTATTTCCACAAGCCAAGTCATTTGGATTATATTGTCATACCTCATATCCAATGCTCCTTCTTGCGGTAACTTATATTTAAATTATATATACATTGAAAGTTGCTTGCCCCCTAGCATGTGTTAGTTTTGTTCCTAGCATGTAGTTGTATATGTTGTGCTTATTACTTACCTTGAGCAATCAAGTTTGTGTATGTTAATGTGCGCTCCATATATGTGTAAACTTTGTGTTGAGTCCTTATTGGATCTTGTGTTGATTTCAATGGGCTCTCTTGAGAGATTAATGGACTATCCCATTTTGGGGGAGTGATATGCTTTGTGCACTTCACTAACCTAAAAATGTGTGTAGTATGAGTAACACCACCTAGTATTGATATATCAAGATTATCTAGTAACTTTGTGGTGTGTCATGCTCATGAGAAATTCAAATTCTATAACATCCATTAATTTCTCTAGTTGATTTTGTTTGCCTCTTGCTTAGATAAAATGAATTATCACATTATGGGGGAGTAATAAGCTATGTGCATATTACAATCCCATACAATGTGAACATTTGAGGTTTGCCACTTAGATTTGATGTTGTAAATTATCTTATTCCTATGTGGCATGTTTGCTCAAACAAGTTCCTATTTTCATTTTGGTTATCCTTTGGCTCTTGTTTGTGTGAGTTTGCTTGGTGTGGTTTTTCTCTAATATGCACTTCCATATATTATTTGAGAAACCATTTGTTCCATATTATTCTAACCATGGTCTTGCCGGTTGGTTTGAATAGTTGTAACTACCAACAAACCTTATTCAAATATGGTGTTTTATTGCTTATCTTTTTCCACATGTTTTATCTTGTGAGGATATTCTTGGATACCTCTATCACCGGGAAAATAATTCCAAATGGTCATTGTCCTTGGACAATCCATATTTATGTTTGTGGTAAAATATTTTTGATTATCCTTACATTGGCATTGGTTTTTATTTGTCTCATCTCTTGCCAAAATATTCATTTGACTCCCATTGCCTTCCTTGCCTCTTGCTAGGATCCTAATCCTCAAATTGGTAGTGTTTAGTGTTGTAAATAAAATATGAAGAGTAATGATCCCTTGTGCGTGCATATTGTATTCAAATGCAACTATCAAAAATTAATGCATGAATCTTGGGGGAGCATTCCTTTTATTTAGAACACTATCCTATCTATCACTATTTGATCCTTTCAATTGGCATTTGATTTCTATCATATGTGTTTATGGAAGACAAATCTTTTTCTCTTGATGCTTTGTGCCATCATGAAAGTGTAGAGGGTGTTTGGTTTATTTAGTGTAACCTTGCTCTCTCTTGGGAGTCTTGCATTCTCATCTCTTGTTTTATGTTTATCCTATAGAATGAGAAAACCCTTTGAGCATGACTCTTTCTTTCATCCTATATGCTCATTGGCCTTGCCTAGGTACCTTCAATTGGTATTAATTGGAATTTAATATCTCCTCCATAGATATTTGTTTCAATTGATATTTATTGTGAGAATTTTGATACCTTACTTACTTTATTTTACTTTACTTGATTCCGGTCAAATATTATCCTCTTCTTGGTATCTTGTCTCCTAGTTGGTATCTTATCTTTCAATTGGTGTCTTATCTCTCATGTGTTGTTTGATTGATTCCTATTGATATCACACTTCATGTGTTGATGTGTTTTGGAATCAATCACATGTTGATTTGTTTCTTTCCTCAATCATGTGTTGATTTGGATTTTGATATAATTTGGACAACCTTTTTGTGTCACACTTTGGTGTGCTCTCTTCTTGGTTTACTTGGTGTTTTGTCCAAACCGTATCTCATTTGGTTCTTGTAAGTCCATGCATGCATATTTACTAATACATTTATTTTATGGCATGCTAGTCTTTCTTGATCCAATATATAGGGGATACTCCACCAAATCCTAAAATGGCTAAGATGTGCATGAAATTCAAGTTCATCTATATGCACATATTTATGTGGAGTGTTTCCTATGTATTGTAGTGTATCTAACTACTATGGAACCCAATGAGTTTGGGAACCATGTTGTACTTGAATTTTGTTTTAGGTACAATGGAGATGCATTGGATGCTTGCCTCATTCATAAGGAAGGTGTTCTCACCATGCGATTATTGGAGTCAAGCTTTGATGATAAACAAAATCCTCATCTTCATCATCACCAATGCTATTTCGGTAACAAGTATCTATTTCATGCATATTTTTCTTGTATTCAACCTTGTGTAGGTTGCCCCTTGGCATGAAAACTTTAAATGTACAATTGTTGTGGCTTTGACTCTTTCCTTCACTTGGTATATCTTTGTGATATTTGTGATGGAAGTGCAAAAATCTTTTTCTTCAATTGGTATTATTTCTTTGTGATACTTGTTGCCTATCTCAAAGCATCTTCACTATCTCTTGTTCCCTTAGTGATATGTGTGATGTCTTTGATATTTTTGAAGTTCATTTATATACAATGAGATAAATTTGAGCTATGTGCTATGCTTTTAAGCAATAATATCTTTTGTATATTCATGACTTCCCTTTTGGATACCATGGTTTCCACTTTATCAACCATCTCATATGGGCAAGTTTCTTTGTGGATGTATATCATCAATGATTTGTCTACTTAGAAACCCATACATATGAGAGAGGTCACCTTTTAGTTGGTATCCTAATTCTTTTGAGCTACCTTGCTTTTATCTATAATTCTTTGGTGGCTCCAATTTTGTCTCATGAGTGCTTGTCTAATTTTTTTTATCGGTATCTTGCACACTCATGTATTTGTGAGGATCTTTGTCTTCATGCTTACCTTGGTGAGCATGTTGATTTTTATCAGCGAAATTCTCTCACTATCTTTTGGAATTTTCAATTGGTTTTAGTTTCCAATTGGTACCCCTTAGCTTGTGAACATACTCCTTTAAAAGATCTTCCTTTTATCTCGGTTGGGCCAATCCTATGTTGAATGTTAAAAAAAAAATTGGTATCCTCGAGTTTGTGAACATATTCTTTATGAAAAATCTTCTTTGTAAGTTATGTGTGTCAATACTTGATATATAACTTATCTCCATTTGGTTAAGACTATGTGTCTTATCAAATTAATTGTCTTGTCACACACACATACTCTTGGTTGGGCCTTCATTAATAATTTCTTTTAATTGGTATCTCCATATGGCTCAACCACATCTTTGGTGCAAGTGCTTTGTTTTGCTTTAATGGTTACATCCTTGCACTTTGTGAGTGTTCTAGATGATTATGGGGGAGTGAGGATTCCATATTTGTTCACTCCGCAATAGTGTATGAACATTGGGGAGCTTCCCTAATTTTATTTAGAATTCTCAGTTAGGATCTTCTTGATTGCTTCTCTCCTTTGTGGAGATGTTTAGAATGATTTCATCCTTTGCCATCTTTGGATCCTCAATATAGTTTGATTTCCTCTATTATTCACCAATGGATATGTGCATTTAATTTCACTCATATCTTGAGGAATGCATACTTGTGGAGGAACTCATATTATATTGGCCATCTAAAATTTTTCTTCCCATTTCGGCAATCGATGCCAATGGGGGAGAAGTTTTAGAGGGTTTAAGAGAATTGGTTCTATGCTTTAGTTTGGTTCTTAAGCATTTGCCTCTCATGCTCATGCATCCTTGTCTTGCAAGGTTGCTTAATTCATTATATAAACCCTCTAAAAAGGGATTGTCATCAATTACCAAAATGGGGGAGATTGAAAGAGCATGGTTGCCCCTATGTGTTGTTTTGGTAATTAATGACAATCTCTATGGACTAATGTGTGCTTTGAGTTATATTTGCAGTGTTGGTCCATAAGGAATGCTTGGACTCCATATGGTGGAGTCAAGGCTAAAAGAAGAAGACTATATGTTGATCAAGGCTAAATGCAAGTTGATCAACATACAAGATTAGGGCATGTGAAGAAGAAGATCATTTGTTGATCAAGATCCTATGTTGTCCATGGTGGATGGCGTCACGTGGTGATCAGAAGAAGATCATTTGTTGATCAAGATCCAATGTTGTCCATGGTGGATGGCGTCACGTGGTGATCATCAAGATAAAGGCCATGTGAAGATATGTCGAAGAGTGCCTCTCCCATCTTGGTGTATGGGGGAGCAATATGCGTGTCTTCACCAAGCGGAGCAAAATCAAGAAAGGTGATCCACTTGAGAGTAGATCAAGATCGTCATCATCGAGCTCAAGTGGAATGCGCAAGGCAAAGGTATGATCTTGATAGGTTTCTATTTTACCGGTCTCGCGGTGTAGTTGGGAGACCGGGTTTTAGGATAGGTAACCGTACTATCAAGAGGGGCTCTCGAGTGAGCTTTAGCGTATCGATCGTAGAGAGATCAAACCTTTGCATCATTGGCATCATCTTTATTGGTTCTTATTTGTCTCTTATCATGATGTGGTCTTGGTGCTTGTCGTGCTTGTCATGACAAGGCCAAGCTCATTGAAAACGGTTTTCATATGCGTCTTCCATTGCGTTTTCGATATTAGAAATATTATCGGTTTGTCCTTGAGAAATTATCCACACATACATGTGTTGAGAATTTATCTCTTAGTTGTTTTCAAATATTTCCAAGGATAGCTACTATCATCATCTTTCCAACAAAATTGGTTTCACCTCTTTCGGACTTCATTTGCAAAAGATATGACAGTTCCGATTTGCAAGAGAGAGGTTTAACATTTCCTCATTTGTTATTATAATATTTTGTTGGACTATGATGTTTCTATGCATAATCTTGTAGTGCTCGTTGTGGTGATTCCAACGAGCCCAAGATCGTCGAAAACGGTAGTCCGGATGCAAAAGATATTGCAATTTCAGTTTCGCCGTTTTGGCTAGGCCAGCATGGCCGGCCAAATGGCCGGCCCCATGGCCGGGGCTTCTCTGTTTGCATGGCCGGCCATCATGGCTGGGCTATGGCCGGCCAGGCCGGCCTCCCTCCTCCGGCTGCCCGAAATTTGGCCTAACGGCCATATTTTTGGCTCCCTTTTAAGGAGTCTTCTTCCCCAAGTGAACCCCAACTTTGGTTGACCTCTTGAGCACATTTTTCCCTTCTCTCTCTCTCCATTGTTGCAAGAGATCAAATCCTATAGATCTCCCAATCCCTCCACTAAAACTCATTGATCTTTGGAGGATTGAAGGAGAAGGCCTAGATCTATTATTCCACCAAACCATATCTCCTCTAAGTGAGGGGAACATCTTTGATTTAGGTCTTGGAGTTTCTTGGTGTTTCTCCTTTGTTCTTGCTCTCAAATCCCTCCCAAGCATTAGTTGCTTTGGTTGGATTCGTGTTGGAAGAACTTGACCACTTAGTGTGTTCTTGCCATTGCATTAGTTGCATCGGTTTGAGTTCTCCACGGTGATTCGTGGAAAGTGAAGTTGAGAAGCTTGTTACTCTTGGGTACTTTGGTGCCCTAGAGCTTGTTCCTCTAGGGCACGTTGGTACCCTAGACGGTTGTTGATTTCTCGGAGTCTTGGTGGCTCACGGGATTTGTTGGGAGCCTCCAATTGTGGAGTGTGGCTCAACCTTGTTTGCTTCGGAGCTTTGGTAGCTACGAAGACATTGCCGGGAGCCACCAATTGAGTTGTGGTGTGTGCCTCGGCCTTGGGCATCGAGTCTTGGTGGCTCGGTGCATTTGGTGAAGACCCTCCAACTTGTGGAGTGAGCTTCATCCTTGTAAAGGTTCTAGTTGTCAACCTCAACGGCAACATAGTGACAAGTGCCTCGCCACATTGGTGGTAAGACACAACGGAGATACGGTGTGGCCATATCAAGGCTACTCGGTGTTTCACATTGGTGAACACCGCGCCGCTCCAACGGAGACTAGCTTCCATTGGGAAGTGAACTTCGGGATAAATCATCGTCTCCAAGTGCCTCGGTATTTCTATACCCGAGCTTCTTACTTATGCTATTTACTTTGTGATAGACATCGAGCTTAAAGTCATATATCTTGCTATCACCTAGTTGATTATATTGCTTAGCATAAGTGTTGGTGCACATAGGTGAACCTAGCTAGTTTAGGTTTTGGCTTGATAAATTAAACGTTAGTTTTATTCCGCATTTATTCAAGTCTTAACCGTAATAATTTTATATCGCCTATTCACCCCCCCCTCTAGGCGACATCCGTGTCCTTTCACAAAGCAACACATGCCAAAAGTCAATTCAGGAGAAGCAAAGATAGGCTACTCTAGTGATGTGGTCCTGAACTATATGGTGTGCCCATTTCTATACAATGTCAGTGTTCCTGTTTAAAGAGTTCTAGAAATTTTATAGCAAAGTAATGATTCCAACCTGAAAATTACATGGTGCATAAACTCAATTTTATAATCTGTACTTTGTATTGAATAAATCTCCAATTTTATTTGACCTATTTGTTAATGTTGGATCTGTTTGCACTTTGCACCCTGTAAATTTAACTACATCGATTTAACAAAGATTTCTCCAAATGAAGTGTACCTGACAAAAGTTCTATAGAGTTATGTTCCTTCGATGTTTGCCAAATGTTACTTCGCAGAAATGATGCCTGAATGACTGCTAATTTTAATTGACAATGCAGACACTATGCCGGATGTTCATCATCAATGCCGGTCAGGGGTTCAGGATCCTGTGGAACAGAGTCAAGTCCTTCCTTGACCCCAAGACCACAACCAAGATCCATGTAACTCATCTGCTCTTCTCATTTGTTGTCCTGAATCAGTCTCGGCTAATTATATACTTGATCAAGAGTTATAATCCTTTTGCTCATGATTCGTGTGTCGGGGTTAGGTCCTTGCCAACAAGTACGAGCCCAAGCTCTTGGAAGTCATTGATCCCAGGTTTGTCCAAAGGGTTTCCTTTCTACAACTCAAGTTTCTGCCTCTTTATGACTTTTAAGTATACTGACAATATAAATGGGATTGACTTGCATTGGTATCAGCAGCATGCTGTAGCTAAACTCACCTTTTCTGTTCTTGTTCTGCGGATTCCAACAGTGAATTGCCTGATTTCCTCGGGGGCACTTGCGTATGCGAAGGTGGTTGTATGTGCTCTGACAAAGGACCATGGCGATGACATGGTGCTGCTGCTGGACGAGTGTTGTGGCTAGACAATGGTGGTGAGTTGTTGCTGCCTGGCTATGACTACTTTGTCTATCTCCTCTACGACTACGGTTCTGCTATTGTACGGTAGATCCTCGGCTCCCCCTACTCTCTCTCTCATGCTCTATGATCTGGCCGTTGTGCCATCGAAGCATGGTTAGTTCTAAGTTTGGAACTATGGTGGTGGTCTCCCAACCATCACAATCTGGTGACTGTGAGGACATTGTAGCATTGAGAGTTTTTTTATACTATCCTAAAATGGTTGTGCAATGATAATGGTCCTGGCTAATTACTAGTTGCTGCTACTAGCTGGTTGATACTCATGCTCTAGTAAATTTAGCAAACTCGTGGAGTAACACCTCCACTTTTGTGGCACAAGAAATGGTCTTAATTAATTTGGCTATGGATCTCAACACTCTATAAGTTAGATAATAAAGGCTAGTGAAGCTTCTAATCAGTCAAATGGTATTGCCATGGTTTTTTTATTTAATTCACAAAAGGGCCAAGAGAATTACCTATTTGTGTGATATGGTGCTGTTTTTTTCAAAACACATGTGTAAGTGTGAACATATAGGAAATAACTGATGTTTATATATAACTGAGATGTGAATGACAAAGCAATACATGTCAAGTTCTTTTGTCAACCCATCTTTTCATCAGAAAGTTATAGTAGCTGCGGTTTCTGATAATGTATGGTGGATGATGCAGGGTCTAGGTCTGGGAACATAGGAGTGTTTGGAGTTGTTTGTCGAAATCGTGCTGGAGAGTATATTGGTTCGGCGTGTGTGTTTTCCCCTAGGGTGACTGAACCTGCAGCAGCATATTATTGATGGCTAGTGCTGCTACATTTTTGGAGCCAGGGCACCCGGTGTGGCTTTTAGATCGCCCAGATTTTCTACTGATCCATATGTCTCTTTTGAACTTTATTGATTAATAAAGTGGGAAGGTTTATCTAAAAGAAGACCCAACAGTATCATATATAGTGTTCAATTTGCTTCTTTGCAGCCCTATATGATTATCTGTAGCCTTACATGTTCTTTACAGTTCTGTATCCGGTGATTCTACCTTAAGATGTTCATTCCATATTTTCTGTTTGCATATAGCTACTAGCTAGCAAAAAATTGAAGTTAGTAATCTATAAAATGAAATTCTGTCACACTTCGTTGTAGGCGCAATCTGTTGCCTTGAAGCCAGGTTTTGTGAGGGCGTGGTGTAGGACATAGACTACGGCGGAAGTCACAAGAAGAAGCTTGTTTGTCGTAAATGTGTTTGTTATTATGCATTTAGTTCTTGCACTGTCAACTATGTTTAATCGTAGATGTGCTAGTTTCAAGATTTAGAGCAGATGCTACGTTTGGAGGTAGAAATTTAGTGTGTTTTAAGTCAAGAACCATCAAGTTTGTAATGATTGTTGTTAGTGCTTATATTGTAACTCTACCAACTTACAAATTTGGATTATGTTTGTTTATTTAAAGTTTGGATTAGTGTTTATATTATGTTTGTTTACCAGTAGCTATGTTTGTTTACAGATGACCTATTGGGGCACTTCTCTAAAGTGCCACTATAGGTAATGACCTATTGGGGCACTTTTGAAAAGTGCCTCTATAGATAGTGACCTATTGGGGCACTTCTCTAAAGTGCCACTATAGATAATGATCTATTGGGGCACTTTTGAAAAGTGCATCTATAGGTAGTGACCTATTAGGGCACTTCTCTAAAGTGCCACTATAGGTTGTGACCTATTGGGGCACTTCTCTAAAGTGCCACTATAGCTAATGACCTATTGGGGCACTTTTGAAAAGTGCCTCTATAGCTTATACAAATAGAGGCAGTTTGTTAAAATGTCTCAAATTCTATATGAATTTGGAGCATTTTATTCAAAGTGCCCCTAAATTACTAACTTTTGGGGCACATTCGAAAGTGCATCTGTGAAAGTGCCCTTAATTATATACCGTGACGTAGTGTCACCCACCATCACTTGATCCTTGTAGCAAATCTACCTATCTCATCTCCACAGTTCACCGTACCACTAGTTTGAGAGAAGAGATGGCCCGCGCTTCAGGTGCTCAGCTCGTGGTGGTCGCCATGGTGGCGGCGATACTCCTCTCGGCACCTTACACCGCCAACGCCGCCATCTCCTGCGGTCAGGTGAGCTCCGCCTTGGGCTCCTGCATTACCTACGCTCGTGGTGGCGCCGGACCGTCTGCGGGCTGCTGCAGTGGCGTCAAGAGCCTCGCCAGTGCCGCCAAGACCACCGCCGACAAACGCGCCGCGTGCGGCTGCCTCAAGAGCTTGGTCGGCCGCATGAGTGGAATCAAGGCCGGGAATGCCGCCAGCATCCCCTCCAAGTGCGGCGTCAGCATCCCTTACGCCATCAGCTCCTCCGTCGACTGCTCCAGGATCAACTGATCTATCCATGGATTAATCCTCACCGGAATCTCGCACATTTACACTGATAATTATGTATACCGAATAAAACCTCTGATCTCCGTCCGTGATCGAGGGGACTGCGAGTCGGCGTAGCCAGTTCTCTTTGGCTGGCCACCATTGTCTCAATGTTTGCCTGTTGATCTTTGGCTGGCCACCATTGTCTCAATGTTTGCCTGTTATATATGTTCTCTCCCTTTTGAGGAGAACCATGTAGTGTGCGGATTCTGGATTATATATTCAACATTTTTTTTTCTACTACATCTCTCTATTTGCCTACCACAAATGTTTGAAATTTGATTCGAACGCTTTGACTAGCTGGCCCAACTATCAGCTCTTTGACGTCACGTGTCTCCTTTGCCGAGGGCTGCCCACAGCAAAGCCACACCTTTACACTCGGCAAAGATGGCACACATTTTATTTTCACTTTTTTATTTCAATATTTCCTTAATTTCAAACAATTCAGATACACATATATATTTACACAATTTTTCATGGTACGCAAACATTCACGTACGATCAAAATCATCACAAGATAGGAAAGATGATCACATTACATCACAAGATCATCACATTAATATTTACAACGAAGAAATAAAATTCAAATCTATCTATCTATCTATCTATCTATTATATACTAAAAGCACAATACGGGGGTCTAAAATAGAGACACCACGTTGAGCCACATCATCTAAATTATTTTAATTAGTGGTTAGATCTAAAATCTATGGTTGGGATTTAAGCAAATAGCGTAACTTTTAAGAGCGCGTCAAAAGAAAAGTTTTGTGTATTCCCGTCACGTGAAAAAGAAAGCCGATCGTATCGTACAGTTAAAAAAAAACAAATCAAACTCAATATATTGTGAGAACCTGCCTGTGGCAGGATGGTTAGGAGGGCGGTTGTACCCCCAGCCCAGCAGAGTTCAAACCCCAGGTTTGGTACTGGTGTATCTCATTTAGGCGGAATATTTTTCAGTGGGAGGCGACGTTCCCGTCGACAGCGAGGCGCCTGTGGTGACTTCGTCAATCTCAAGACTCGACCCGCCGACTCAGTCTCTCGGAGGTGCTCATAGGGGTAGGGTTTGCGTGTGTACGTTCATAGGGGTGAGTGTGTGCACGTGTATGTGAGCGTCTGCGTTTGTACTGTGTTTCGCAAAAACTCAATATATTGTGCCGTATAAAGATATGACACCAATCTCCTCAACATAAAAAAAACACTACAGATCTGCTATTCTCTCCACTGATTTGCACGCCACTGGCCGACGTCGGGTCGCGTGAACTAGGCGAAGTTTCTTCTCGTGTCGCACACCTACCTGTGCCACCTTCGCCATTAGCATTATCGGCATTAGGGCAATGAGCACAAGCAGCGGTGATTAGGGCAAGTAGCTGGATACATGTTAACGGAAGTCAAGCAGCCGGATGCATGGCTGATTGCTGCATGCAAAAACGTGAATCGAGATAACTGTAAGAACGTGGAACACATCAGGTGCGTATTGTTCATGTGTATGTATATGCATATCATTACGTACGTATATATCCTGTTAGCAAAATTCTTGACATGTATAGGAATGGCTGCATGATGTCATGGTATTAGTTAATTTGAGAACAGATTTGAAGTTTTTTTTTTTTGAGGAAATGTATCTGGATTATTAGATATTACACCGGGTTACACTGGAAACATCCAGACACACAAAGCTGTCCCCTAATTGCAGAAAACACCCCGAAAACCAACAAAATAGCGCACACAACCTTGGGGAAATCTGCAACTCCACTCCCGCCGCCATCCTCGATCTCGCCGTTAATTTGAGAACAGATTTGAAGTTGATCTTTGCGAACCTGAACAACCTCGCCTGTGGTGCCGTTTCGTCATGTCAAATATTTATCATTTTTTTCCACCCTGCAATTAACTCAAAACAACAACCGACAAAAATCCACATAGCTATACATCATCATAATTGCAACTGATGAGATAACAAAGGGTATATAGTTTAACTTAGAAAGCACAATTCAAGAAAAAAAGAGGGTTATATATGACTGATATTTTTACAGAAAAGCAAGAAACCATACATATGATCATTATATGGTGTTTTGAAATATCACATAATAATTTTTATATTTCCACAAATGTTATATTTTATTTAGCATAGCTTTTAAATGGCCGTATAGAAACATATTTTTTTTTGGATGCAAATAATAGTAGGGAAGGCCCCTACTGCATCATTTTCATTTTATAAAACCATATGTACAGGGGAAATAAAATGTTTACAAGGTGTCCATCCTTTGCGACATACCCTCCTTAAGACTATATTTAGCTTTATGCTTGACAAGATCAAAAGAGTCCTTGAAAAAAGAGAAACAAGCAGTAAGATTGATGGGCTGGTCATAAAAAAATTATTCATGTGATTCCTTGAACCACTCAAATTTATATCTTTGCCTGGCCTCTATCAACATGGTAAAGATGCCTAGCTTAGTGTTCCATTCCAAATTAAGCTTCCACAATTTTTTTTGACTAAAATCACAAGCCAATAAAAGATGCATGAAATCTTCATTCTCCCCCTTTGAACAGAGCACACAATCATGGGATTCTACATCAAAATTCTTTCAGGCTAAAAGATCTCTTTTATTAAGCCTGTCCTGCAGAGTAACCAGAAGAAAAAATTGAAACTAGGCTAAGATGATCACACTAGCTTGAGGTAATCATAGATAATGGTAGGCGATACATATCATAAATCTCCTTAGTATATCAAATTTCCACAACATTCTTAAGAGAAATATTCTGGTCAGGTGCAAATGATGAGAGGTGTGGAAATTTTATCAGGCAGTGACCTTCTAACCATTCATCTTGCCACAGTCTAACAGTATCTCACACTCCAGGTTTCTAAGAAGATATAGGTCAAGGAAAAATTCAGTAGCTTCGAGCAATCTTTCCACCAAAAGATCCTCAAGGGTTTGAATTTTGTGAGATCTTGCCATGTGAGTAATGTTCTTGCCAAATAAGTTTTGCCTAGGGGGTATCAAATTTATTCCTGAATTTGAACAGACTTTTGACCAAAAGAGCAACATTCGGAGTTCTCAGACTCAATACACATAGACCACCAACTTTCTTTGGCTTACACACATTATCCCATTTACAAGACACTTTCCTCTCTGATGAATATCTTTTCCTCTCCATAGAAATCCTATAGTTGATCCCTCCACTTGGTCAAGGAATCCCAAGGGTAGTTTCAGTATACACATAACAAAGTTAGGAATAGTTGAGATTATGGGTTTGACTACAATCAATCTGCCATTTACGAAAGTGTATAAGCAATTCCAAAAAAATCTTCTATTAATCCTATGGATAATATCAATGAGGTGCTCCATTCTTGGCTTGGTGGTGCCCATAGGCAAACCCATATATGTAAAGGGCAATGACTCAATCTTGCAACCAAAAAGTTCAGCAAGTTCTTGACATCTGTCTGCAGAGACATTGACAGGAACTAAAGAGGATTTACTGTAGTTAACTTTAAGTCCATTAGATAAGGAGAATTTCTCAAGGAGATTTTAAAGCTAATTTAACTGGGCATAGAAAGCAAGCATGATCACCAGAGTATCGTCAGCATATTGGATAACAAGATAGTTTTATCCGAAGGAGCAGTCCAAAGGCAAGTGGAGCTGACCCTGAATATTACCTATAGCAAAGTATGAACATGAATAAATACGTAGATTTATTTCACAGTCACTTTCAACACAATAAAATGTTTGCCATCACATCTGCGAGGGCCACAGTGCTAGTTATTATTATATACTAAAAGGACAATACGGGGGTTCTAAAGTAGACACCATGTTGAGCCACATCATCTAAATTATTTTTAGTGGTTAGATCTAAAATCTACGGTTGGGATTTAAGCAAATAGCGTAACTTTTAAGAGCGCGTCAAAAGAAAAGTTTTGTGTATTCCCGTCACGTGAAAAATAAAGCCGATCGTATCGTACAGTTAAAATAAAAACTAATCAAACTCAACATATTGTGCCGTATAAAGATATGACACCGATCTCCTCAACATAAAAAAACACTACAGATCTGCTATTCTCTCCACTGATTTGCACGCCACTGGCCGACGTCGGGTCGCGTGAACTAGGCGAAGTTTCTTCGTGTCGCACACCTACCTGTGGCACCTTCGCTATTAGCATTATCGGCCGATTAGGGCAATGAGCACAAGCAGCGGTGATTAGGGCAAGTAGCTGGATACATGTTAACGGAAGGCAAGCAGCCGGATGCATGGCTGATTGCTGCATGCAAAAACGTGAATCGAGATAACTGTAAGAACGTGGAACACATCAGGTGCGTATTGTTCATGTGTATGTATATGCATACATATCATTACGTACGTATATATCCTGTTAGCAAAATTCTTGACATGTATAGGAATGGCTGCATGATGTCATGGTATTAGTTAATTTAAGAACAGATTTGAAGTTTTTTTTTTTGAGGAAATGTATCTGGATTATTAGATATTACACCGGGTTACACATCCAGACACACAAAGCTGTCCCCTAATTGCAGAAAACACCACGAAACCAACAAAATAGCGCACACAACCTTGGGGAAATCTGCAACTCCACTCCCGCCGCCATCCTCGATCTCGCCGTTAATTTGAGAACAGATTTGAAGTTGATCTTTGCGAACCTGAACAACCTCGCCTGTGGTGCCGTTTCGTCATGTCAAATATTTATCATTTTTTTCCACCCTGCAATTAACTCAAAACAACAACCGACAAAAATCCACATAGCTATACATCATCATAATTGCAACTGATGAGATAACAAAGGGTATATAGTTTAACTTAGAAAGCACAATTCAAGAAAAAAAGAGGGTTATATATGACTGATATTTTTATAGAAAAGCAAGAAACCATACATATGATCATTATATGGTGTTTTGAAATATCACATAATAATTTTTATATTTACACAAATGTTATATTTTATTTAGCATAACTTTTAAATGGCCGTGTAGAAACATATTTTTTTTGGATGCAAATAATAGTAGGGAAGGCCCCTACTGCATCATTTTCATTTTATAAAACCATATGTACAGGGGAAATAAAATGTTTACAAGGTGTCCATCCTTTGCGACATACCCTCCTTAAGACTATATTTAGCTTTTTGCTTGACAAGATCAAAAGAGTCCTTGAAAAAAGATAAACAAGCAGTAAGATTGATGGGCTGGTCATAAAAAAAATTATTCATGTGATTCCTTGAACCACTCAAATTTATATCTTTGCCTGGCCTCTATCAACATGGTAAAGATGCCTAGCTTAGTGTTCCATTCCAAATTATGCTTCCACAATTTTTTTTTGACTAAAATCACAAGCCAATAAAAGATGCATGAAATCTTCATTCTCCCCCTTTGAACAGAGCACACAATCATTGGATTCTACATCAAAATTCTTTCAGGCTAAAAGATCTCTTTTATTAAGCCTGTCCTGCAGAGTAACCAGAAGAAAAAATTGAAACTAGGCTAAGATGATCACACTAGCTTGAGGTAATCATAGATAATGGTAGGCGATACATATCATAAATCTCCTTAGTATATCAAATTTCCACAACATTCTTAAGAGAAATATTCTGGTCAGGTGCAAATGATGAGAGGTGTGGAAATTTTATCAGGCAGTGACCTTCTAACCATTCGTCTTGCCACAGTCTAACAGTATCTCACACTCCAGGTTTCTAAGAAGATATAGGTCAAGGAAAAATTCAGTAGCTTCGAGCAATTCTTCCACCAAAAGATCCTCAAGGGTTTGAATTTTGTGAGATCTTGCCATGTGAGTAATGTTCTTGCCAAATAAGTTTTGCCTAGGGGGTATCAAATTTATTCCTGAATTTGAACAAACTTTTAACCAAAAGAGCAACATTCGGAGTTCTCAGACTCAATACACATAGACCACCAACTTTCTTTGGCTTACACACATTATCCCATTTACAAGACACTTTCCTCTCCATAGAAATCCTATAGTTGATCCCTCCACTTGGTCAAGGAATCCCAAGGGTAGTTTCAGTATACACATAACAAAGTTAGGAATAGTTGAGATGATGGGTTTGACTACAATCAATCTGTCATTTACGAAAGTGTATAAGCAATTCCAAAAAATCTTCTATTAATCCTATGGATAATATCAATGAGGTGCTCCATTCTTGGCTTGGTGGTGCCCATAGGCAAACCCATATATGTAAAGGGCAATGACTCAATCTTGCAACCAAAAAGTTCAGCAAGTTCTTGACATCTGTCTGCAGAGACATTGACAGGAACTAAAGAGGATTTACTGTAGTTAACTTTAAGTCCATTAGATAAGGAGAATTTCTCAAGGAGATTTTAAAGCTAATTTAACTGGGCATAGAAAGCAAGCATGATCACCAGAGTATCGTCAGCATATTGGATAACAAGATAGTTTTATCCGAAGGAGCAGTCCAAAGGCAAGTGGAGCTGACCCTGAATATTACCTATAGCAAAGTATGAACATGAATAAATACATAGATTTATTTCACTGTCACTTTCGAACACAATAAATTGTTTGCCATCACATCTGCGAGGGCCACAGTGCTAGTTATTATTATATACTAAAAGGACAATACGGGGGGTCTAAAATAGACACCACGTTGAGCCACATCATCTAAATTATTTTTAGTGGTTAGATCTAAAATCTACGGTTGGGATTTAAGCAAATAGCGTAACTTTTAAGAGCGCGTCAAAAGAAAAGTTTTGTGTATTCCCGTCACGTGAAAAATAAAGCCGATCGTATCGTACAGTTAAAATAAAAACTAATCAAACTCAACATATTGTGCCGTATAAAGATATGACACCGATCTCCTCAACATAAAAAAACACTACAGATCTGCTATTCTCTCCACTGATTTGCACGCCACTGGCCGACGTCGGGTCCCGTGAACTAGGCGAAGTTTCTTCTCGTGTCGCACACCTACCTGTGCCACCTTCGCCATTAGCATTATCGGCCGATTAGGGCAATGAGCACAAGCATAGCTGGATACATGTTAATGGAAGGCAAGCAGCCGGATGCATGGCTGATTGCTGCATGCAAAAACGTGAATCGAGATAACTGTAAGAACGTGGAACACATCAGGTGCGTATTGTTCATGTGTATGTATATGCATATCATTACGTACGTATATATCCTGTTAGCAAAATTCTTGACATGTATAGGAATGGCTGCATGATGTCATGGTATTAGTTAATTTGAGAACAGATTTGAAGTTTTTTTTTTAGGAAATGTATCTGGATTATTAGATATTACACCGGGTTACACTGGAAACATCCAGACACACAAAGCTGTCCCCTAATTGCAGAAAACACCCCGAAACCAACAAAATAGCGCACACAACCTTGGGGAAATCTGCAACTCCACTCCCGCCGCCATCCTCGATCTCGCCGTTAATTTGAGAACAGATTTGAAGTTGATCTTTGCGAACCTGAACAACCTCGCCTGTGGTGCCGTTTCGTCATGTCAAATATTTATCATTTTTTCCACCCTGCAATTAACTCAAAACAACAACCGACAAAAATCCACATAGCTATACATCATCATAATTGCAACTGATGAGATAACAAAGGGTATATAGTTTAACTTAGAAAGCACAATTCAAGAAAAAAAGAGGGTTATATATGACTGATATTTTTACAGAAAAGCAAGAAACCATACATATGATCATTATATGGTGTTTTGAAATATCACATAATAATTTTTATATTTCCACAAATGTTATATTTTATTTAGCATAACTTTTAAATGGCCGTATAGAAACATATTTTTTTTGGATGCAAATAATAGTAGGGAAGGCCCCTACTGCATCATTTTCATTTTATAAAACCATATGTACAGGGGAAATAAAATGTTTACAAGGTGTCCATCCTTTGCGACATACCCTCCTTAAGACTATATTTAGCTTTATGCTTGACAAGATCAAAAGAGTCCTTGAAAAAAGATAAACAAGCAGTAAGATTGATGGGCTGGTCATAAAAAAAATTATTCATGTGATTCCTTGAACCACTCAAATTTATATCTTTGCCTGGCCTCTATCAACATGGTAAAGATGCCTAGCTTAGTGTTCCATTCCAAATTAAGCTTCCACAATTTTTTTTTTTGACTAAAATCACAAGCCAATAAAAGATGCATGAAATCTTCATTCTCCCCCTTTGAACAGAGCACACAATCATGGGATTCTACATCAAAATTCTTTCAGGCTAAAAGATCTCTTTTATTAAGCCTGTCCTGCAGAGTAACCAGAAGAAAAAATTGAAACTAGGCTAAGATCATCACACTAGCTTGAGGTAATCATAGATAATGGTAGGCGATACATATCATAAATCTCCTTAGTATATCAAATTTCCACAACATTCTTAAGAGAAATATTCTGGTCAGGTGAAAATGATGAGAGGTGTGGAAATTTTATCAGGCAGTGACCTTCTAACCATTCATCTTGCCACAGTCTAACAGTATCTCACACTCCAGGTTTCTAAGAAGATATAGGTCAAGGAAAAATTCAGTAGCTTCGAGCAATCTTTCCACCAAAAGATCCTCAAGGGTTTGAATTTTGTGAGATCTTGCCATGTGAGTAATGTTCTTGCCAAATAAGTTTTACCTAGGGGGTATCAAATTTATTCCTGAATTTGAACAGACTTTTGACCAAAAGAGCAACATTCTGAGTTCTCGAACTCAATACGCATAGACCACCAACTTTCTTTGGCTTACACAGATTGTCCCATTTACAAGACACTTTCCTCTCTGATGAATATCTTTTCCTCTCCATAGTAATCCTATAGTTGATCCCTCCACTTGGTCAAGGAATCCCAGGGGTAGTTTCAGTATACACATAACAAAGTTAGGAATAGTTGAGATGATGGATTTGACTACAATCAATCTGCCATTTACGAAAGTGTATAAGCAATTCTAGAAAAATCTTCTATTAATCATATGAATAATATCAATGAGGTGCTCCATTCTTGGCTTGGTGGTGCCCATAGGCAAACCCATATATGTAAAGAGCAATGACTCAATCTTGTAACCAAAAAGTTCAGCAAGTTCTTGTCATCTGTCTGCAGAGACATTGGCATGAACTAAAGAGAATTTACTGTAGTTAACTTTAAGACCATTAGATAAGGAGAACTTCTCATGGAGATCTTTAAGCTAATTTAACTGGGCAGAGAAAGCAAGCAGGCATGATCACTAGAGTATCGTCAGCATATTGGATAACAAGATAGTTTTATCCGAAGGAGCAGTCCAAAGGCAAGTGGAGCTGACCCTGAATATTACCTATAGCGAAGTATGAACATGAATAAATACATAGATTTATTTCACTGTCACTTTGAACAAAATAAATTGTTTGCCATAGCATCTGCGAGGGCCACAATGCTAGTTGTCAAAACGACACAAGTGTCGTGATAAGTACATCACAAGTAGTGTCCATAAAGGAAGTTCGTGAGTATGTACAACCACCATCACAAATGCCGACGACAACTTTTGCATCCACCATCGAGACAAGTACACGTTGCAACGGCTGCCATGGCTGCGAAAATTACACATTTGGCTCAAAAATGCGGCAATGGGAGCTAAAATGAGTCATTTGGCTAAAGGATGCTACCATGACATCATTAGTTAATCCAACCGCATATTGTTTCTTACATGGTAGCATTTGGGATCCAAAAGACTCATTTACCTCAAATATGTTGTCGTGAAAGTAAGAATGAGCCGTTTGGTCAAGAATCTCTACCATTTTTTGCTGCCATTGTAGCATTTTGGAGTCAAAAGAATAATTTGGCTTAAATATGTTGGTGTAAATTGGAGTTATGGCGGAGACAAACAAAAGTAATTTGTGACAATAACATGATGACAACATGATAAGAGTTAAGCAGTACTAACCGGAGTCGATTTCAAAGTTGCAGAGAATAACCAAGAGGGTTGCTCGGGCATGCGTGTGAAGATACAGGATTATTCAATCAAATGCCCGATGGTTGTTGCTCAATGGATTATACAGTTAGCATGATAACAGCAGACAGAATATATCCACTAGCAGACCTCCATAAATGTACATGAGCAAATGAAAAGTTACAAATCGTCATAATTTTACTACTAATCTGCATAAATGTCAGGCATATAATCAGTAAATAATTTCATGCAAATGCATGGGCAATACCTTTAACTATTTTTTCCTAATATCCCAAGAGAAAAAGATGGTCATGCGTAGTATGAAATATATTGTTCTATCCTATTTTAAAAATATATGCTTTTGTAATATGACTTTCAAAAATCAACTGAAAATATTATTATTCTATAAAGGATTTCTTAACAAGAAACACATAACATTATTCCTCCCTTTTAGCAACAATGTTAATGCATGAGTAATTAAAAACATATCATAGAAGAAGTAATAAACTGTCAACATATGTATTTCCAATTAGATTTATTCAGGTATTTGCAGGATAACTCTTTCAAGTTTATAGTATAGCTAAGAACAAATAAGAAAACGTTACAAATCATCTTAATACGATGAAAAGATTTGTGGCACCTATCGGTTTATGAACACAATTAGTACAAGTAGAAATTATAAATTCTATGAAACATACGGATGACTATTAACCTCTTTATATAGTAGAACCTAATTGATACATCTTCATATGTATGATGCCATAAAAAGTTGATCTTTTTAAAAGAATAATACCATAAAAAATATAACCATCAATCTTGACATTTAATTTTTAGTAGAGCCCAATTGACAGATCTTCATAACCATGACTAAACGAGATCACAACCAATAGATCATCATAATAGTAACAAAACAAATCACAACTTGTGAAGGAAATGCAGTTGTACTTATGTATTTCACAACCGATAAATCATAATGGATCATCACTATAATTAAACCTAAATATCTCGTAATGGATCGGTGTTCGGGAAATATACATAAAAATATCATCGTCAATAGTTCTACCTAAATAAACCTAAATCAATCCGGAAATCCATATCGGGTCATCGGTGCAGATACACCCACTGCTCAAAAAACAATTTCAAAATGTCAAAAAATTCAAAATAAAATTTATGGATAAACTTCAAAATATAATATGTTATCACAAAAAGTTTTATGAAGAAATGACAATATTTGTGACCTGTGCAAAAAAAATCCGTGCGCTACAAAATGACTTTGTACGAGATAGTTTTTTTTGTTTTTTCACAGGTCACAAAAAATATCTTTTCATCGCGAAACTTTTTGTGCTAGCACAAAATATCATGAAGTATAACCAAATTTATTTTTATAATTTTTTGACATTTTGAAAAAAAAATTAAACAACATGTGCATCTGCACCCCCGTGACCCTAAACGCCGTGTCCAAGTCAATCGTGATCAGGTCAAGTGCTGCAGCGGGGCCGGCATGAGTACATGCATGATGAAGGTTGTACTGTCTGGTCCAATTAGTCTGCCGGTCATTGATCACTCGATTGCTGAATGCTACGTCCATCCGTCCACCCATTTGCGCGCCACAGCCAACCACCTCCCAAATGCATTAACCCCCCAACCTCAACCAAATTGATCGACATGGCCAAGCCGACGGTCCATACATGCATCTACACGTGTTACTAGACACCATGCTCCAATCAATTCAGAATTAAATCAAGCATCCACGGAAGCCCTATATAATCTCATACATTCCCTCGTATCTTCCTCACCAACATCACTCGTCTCACCTTCAAATCTAGCTATCCCACCCATTTTGAGTAGCAAGCTAGCTCGAGAGTGAGAAGAGATGGCCCGTGCTACAGCTGCTCAGCTCGTGGTGGTCACCATGGTGGCGGCGATGCTCCTCGCGGCTCCTTACACCGCCAACGCCATCAGCTGTGGTCAGGTGAGCTCTGCCTTGGCTCCCTGCCTGGCCTACGCTCGCGGCGGGGCCGGCCCGTCCGCCAAGTGCTGCAGCGGCGTCAGGTCGCTTGCCGGCGCCGCACGGACCACCGCCGACAGGCGTACCGCGTGCAACTGCCTCAAGAACGTGGCCAAGGGCAGCGGGGTCAAGGCCGGCAACGCCGCCAGCATCCCCTCCAAGTGCGGCGTCAGCATCCCCTACCCCATCAGCTCCTCCGTCGACTGCTCCAGGATCCGCTGATGAGTCTCGATCCACGACTTGGCGCCATCAACGTTGTGTTGAGGTCATAGCGCCATACCATACCACGCCACACACACACATATAAATATATAAGTATGCTGAATAAATGGTGTGATCTCCATGTGAGAGAGGAGTCGTACGACCCAGCTCTTGGTGGACGGTCATGGTTGTATCGGTAGTGTTTCCTTGTACTTTTGCTCCCTTTGAGGACACACCAGAGTTTGCACCATATGTTTACTGCCAGTGTATTTGGACTGTGGATTATATATGGACTATTTTTCGCGAAAATCAAGATCGAGTTGTGCAATAGAAGTCCGCAATAGCTTCTTTATGACTTGGTGATGTGCTACGTACAGGGAGAGACATTCAAAAGTCTTTATCGATAAAATAACAGAAGATTTTCAAATAAAATGGTAGAGTTTTTTCCATTGCGTACGACTTCTTTTCTATTGTACTCACTCCGTACCATAATATACACTAGTAGAAAACAAGCCTTCCGTTTTGGCCGGCGGGAGGCTTTAGTCCCGGTCACGGCACGAACCGGGACTAAAGGATCCTTTTGTCCCGGTTCGTGCGGCTCGGAGGACGCGCGGGGACCGGGAGGCATCCGTCCCGGTTCTTTGGGACCCTTTTGTCCCGGTTCGTGGCACGAACCAAGACTAAAGGTCCGCACCCGACAGGCCCCGAGGTGGGGTCCGACGCGGGAACCTTTTGTCCCGGTTCGTGTTATAGACCGGGACAAAAGGCTTACCTTTAGTCCCGGTTTGTAATACGAACCGGGACAAAAGGTGTTTTCTCACTATATCACCTTCTTCCTGCCCGAGGAGCTCGAGTTCATCACCATTTTTCTTCTCAAGCTCCTCACAAAGCTCCATTTGATCCATATTTTTTTCCACCATTTGTCCACATTAAGTTTGCCCCATCCACCCAAGGCTTCTAATAGGTTAGAAACCTTATCCTCTCGGAGCTCGGATTTATCTTTATCGCTATTTTTGCTCCTAATTTCATTGGTGTTGCATGCTAGGTGTTTGATGAAATGCCTAAGTTAGAATTGCTCAAATTCTAGGCTAGTTGACTTATTGCTAGTTTATTTTTTTATATGCAATTTGATTTCAAATTAAAGTATGATTTGTTGTTTTTAATTAGTGCCGTCCCGTTCGTGTCCTTGTCCTCACTGTTGTCGATCGCCCGCGCCGGGCGCCCCGTCGCCGACACCACCTTCGTGAGCTTCTTATTCTTACTTATATGATTTACATTGTTACCTGTATAATTTTTCTTATTTGTATAATTGTTTTTTATATGTATAGTGTCATGGTTTTGATATCCGTCCCCGTCGGCCCTCGTCCGGTCTATGATTCGGATGTGGTATATTATCTTTTATAACTATGTTTTTAATTTCTTTATTTTAACAATTATGCCGACCAAACATTTGACATAGATATTTTGATCTAGGACATATATGAACCTGAAATTCCGACCGACCCTCGTGTCGAGAGGTTAAATTTAGTTGAAAGAGAAAACGATGATTTGAAAGAAAAAATCAAAAAAATTGAAGAAGAGAAGATGAAATTGGAGCTGTATGTTGCCGATGTCGTCGATGATCACAAGATCGAGATGGATGCAATGCGTAAGAAGATTAGAAACATTAGAAAAGATGCCATTAAAAATGAGGCTTGGTATCATTATGCCGTCGGATCAATTGTTACCTTAGTTGCGATTTTGATCGCATTTGTTGTTGCATTTAAATGCATTAGATAGTTTGTATGTTAATTTCACTGTATGTTTTCATCATTAGGACTATGTATTACATTTGGTCAGTACTCTGCGGAAGGTTTTAATGTGATGACCTTCTATTCATGATGTTGTGTGTAATATAATATACTCATATAATGCAGATGAGTCGGCAATATATAACTCGAAATATATAAGGTGCTCGATGAATCGGCAATGGATGTACGGTGACCGACGAACTGGCGAGTTCATTACGGGACTTGGTAGTTTTATTGCTGCGGCCGAGACAAACAAACAGAATGGTTTTATGTGTTGTCCATGTGTTGTCTGTCAGAATAAGAAGGATTACTCTTCCTCCAGAATCCTTCACACCCACCTGCTTCGGCACGGTTTCATGCCCAGCTATAATTGCTGGACCAAGCACGGAGAAACAGGGGTTATGATGGAAGAAAATGAAGAAGAAGATGATGGTTACAACTCTTCTATGTACCCTGAATACGGTGATACTGCAACGGGGGAAGCTGAAGATCTAGATGAGCCGACTGATGATCTTGGTCGTGCCATTGCTGATGCACGGAGAGATTGCGGAACAGAAAATGAGAGGTCGAAATTCACGCGCATGTTAGAGGATCATAACAAACCGTTGTACCCAAACTGTGAAGATGGCCTAAAAAAACTGGGTAGCACACTGGAATTGCTGCAATGGAAGGCAGAAAACGGTGTGACCGACAAAGGTTTTGAAAAGTTGCTGAAAATAATGAAGAAGGACCTTCCAAAGCATAACGAATTGCCCGCCAGTACGTACGAAGCGAAGAAGATTGTCTGCCCTCTAGGATTAGATGTGCAGAAGATACATGCATGCCCTAATGACTGCATCCTCTATCGTGGTGAGGAGTACGAGAATTTGGATGCATGCCCGGTATGCACTGCATTGCGGTACAAGATCAGACGAGATGACCCTGGTGATGTTGAGGGCGAGCGCCCGAGAAAAAGGGTTCCTGCCAAGGTTATGTGGTATGCTCCTATAATACCACGGTTGAAACGTTTGTTTCGAAACAAAGAGCATGCCAGGTTGTTGCGATGGCACAAAGAAGATCGTAAGAAAGACGCGATGTTGAGACACCCCGCTGATGGGTCACAGTGGAGAAAAATCGAGAGAGAGTTCCCGAACTTCGCAGATGACGCAAGGAACTTAAGATTTGGCCTAAGTACAGATGGCATGAATCCTTTTGGAGAGCAGAGTTGTAGTCATAGCACGTGGCCTGTGACTATGTATCTATAACCTTCCTCCTTGGTTGTGCATGAAGAGGAAGTTTATTATGATGCCAGTGCTCATCCAAGGCCCGAAGCAACCCGGGAATGACATTGACGTGTACCTTAGGCCTTTGGTTGAAGAACTTTTACAGTTGTGGCGCGAAGAAGGTGTACGTGTGTGGGATGAGCACAAACAGGCGGAATTTGACCTACGAGCGTTGTTGTTCGTAACTATCAATGATTGGCCAGCTCTTAGTAACCTTTCAGGACAGACAAACAAGGGATACAATGCTTGCACGCACTGTTTAGAGGAGACAGATAGTATATATTTGGAGAAGTGTAAGAAGGTTGTGTACCTGGGGCATCGTCGATTTCTTCCGACCAAGCATCCCGTAAAAAAAAAAGGTAAGCATTTCCAAGGTCTGCCCGAGCCTCGGAGGAAGCCTGACCACCGTACTGGTGATGATATATTTGATATGGTCAAGGATCTAGAAGTGATCTTTGGAAAAGGTCCTGGCAGTCAATCTGTTCCGAATGACGGTACCGGACATGCGGCCATGTGGAAGAAGAAATCTATTTTTTGGGAGCTACCCTATTGGAAAGTCCTAGAGGTCCGCTCTTCAATCGACGTGATGCACGTGACGAAGAATCTTTGCGTGAACCTGCTAGGCTTCCTGGGCGTGTATGGGAAGACAAAAGATACACCGGAAGCACGGGAGGACCAACAACGTATGAAAGACCCAAACAACATGCATCCACAGAACAAGATACACTGGAGCAGCTACGCCCTTACCAAAGCAGAGAAGGAAATCTTTTTTGAATGCCTGAACAGTATCAAAGTCCCGTCTGGCTTCTCGTCGAATATAAAGGGAATAATAAATATGGCTGAGAAAAATTTTCAAAAGCTAAAGTCTCATGACTGCCACGTGATTATGACGCAGTTGCTTCCGATTGCACTAAGGGGCCTTCTACCGGAAAATGTTCGAGTACCCATTGTGAAGCTATGTGCATTCCTCAATGCAATATCTCAGAAGGTAATCAATCCAGAAAATCTGACACAGTTACAGAACGATGTGGTCCAATGTCTTGTTAGTTTCGAGTTGGTGTTCCCACCATCGTTCTTCAATATTATGACGCATCTGCTGGTTCACCTAGTCGAAGAGATTACCATTCTCGGTCCTGTTTTTCTACACAATATGTTCCCCTTTGAGAGGTTCATGGGAGTTTTAAAGAAATATGTCCATAACCGTGCTAGGCCAGAAGGAAGCATCTCCAAGGGCTATGGAACAGAGGAGGTCATTGAGTTCTGCGTTGACTTTATTCCTGACCTTAAGTCGATTGGTGTTCCACAATCAAGACATCAGGGGAGACTGAGTGGAAAAGGCACGCTAGGAAAGAAAGCAGACATATGCAGGGACGGGCATTCTTTAACTCAGGCACACTACACAGTTCTACAGAGTTCTACCTTGGTGGCCCCATATATCGAGAAACACAAGAACATATTACGGTCTCAACACCCGGGACAGTCCGACACCTGGATTACACATGAACACATTGATACTTTCGGCGGTTGGTTGCGAACACATCTCATTAATGACAACACTGTTGGAGATCAGCTTTACTTGTTGGCCAGGTCACCATCTTCGACTGTGTTGACTTTCCAAGGGTACGAGATAAATGGAAATACATTTTACACGATCGCCCAAGATAAAAAGAGCAGCAACCAAAACAGTGGTGTCCGGTTTGATGCAATAAACAACAATGGACAAAAGGACACATATTATGGTTACATAGAGCAGATATGGGAACTTGACTATGGACCTTCTTTTAAGGTCCCTTTGTTCCGGTGCAAATGGGTCAAGCTGAATGGAGTGGGGGTTCAGGTAGACAAGCTGTACGGAATGACAACAGTGGATCTCAACAATCTTGGTTACGGAGACGAACCATTCGTCCTAGCCAATGATGTTGCTCAGGTGTTCTATGTGAAGGACATGTCTACCAAACCGAGAAAGATGAAAAATAAGGAAACGAATAAATCATCCGACGAGCCAAAGCGTCACATAGTTCTTTCAGGGAAAAGAAACATCGTGGGAGTGGAGGCCAAGACAGACATGTCAGAAGATTACGATAAGTTTGATGAAATTCCCCCCTTCACGGTCAAAACTGACCCAACCATCGTTTTGAATGATGAAGATGCTCCATGGTTACGGCCGGTGCGACCATAAGAAAGCGGCAAGACTTCTCTGATGATCTTCCACCGCTTCCCGCCTTCGTCTTCGTGTAATAATATTTATGTATGAGTGTTCTCAAACATGATGTATTTTTATGAACACTTTGATAATATTTATGTATGAGTGTATCTTATTTTTGTTGGCGCCCAAATTTTAATTCCATCTACCAACCGGGACTAAAGGTCACCCTTTCGTGTGGTGATGTGTAATAATAAACTTGGCATAGTTTGTTTGAATGGGTCCATATTCCACACAAACATGCATCTTGGAAGCACGGACAATGTATTAAACCTTTTATCAAATGCACACGGTTTCCCCGTCATACAGCCCAACGGTGGCTCGTGAGTGCCTGCATATCAAATGCACCGTTGGGCTGTATGACGGGAATCCGAATGATTTGTATTCGGTCGATGAACTGAAGTGAGCAGCAAATCGACCTTCGATCCAAGCAGCCGCAAGACTTCTTTGATGATCTAACGACCGTCCCAAAAAGTGTTGGGAATGTTGTAGATCATCAAAGAGCCTTGCAGCCACTCCCACCTCCTCGGCAATTCATCATTGTGTCACCCTAATCCAGTGGTTGGATTCAACCTACCCGAGGGCTTGTGTTAGGGAACATGCCAGCGGGTAGGCTAAATCCAACCATTGGGTTCGGTGGCAAAGGTAGACGCTCGTTGTGTGCCATTTCGCTGCAGGGACGTCGCTATTTATAGGCGATTAGAAGGTGTACAAGCACTCTAAAGAAACACACCCCTGATCCAACGGTTCACAATCGCTTGAAAGAAACACACGATCCGTGTGCTTCTTTAGTCCCGGTTGGTAACACGAACCGGTACTAAAGGCCCTGATCCAACAGCTCACAAGCGCTCGAAGGAAACACACGATCCGTGTGCTTCTGATCCAATGGCTCACAAGCGCTCTAAAGAAACACACCCCTGATCCAACGGTTCACAATCGCTTGAAAGAAACACACGATCCGTGTGCTTCTTTAGTCCCGGTTGGTAACACGAACCGGTACTAAAGGCCCTGATCCAACAGCTCACAAGCGCTCGAAGGAAACACACGATCCGTGTGCTTCTGATCCAATGGCTCACAAGCGCTCTAAAGAAACACACCCCTGATCCAACGGCTCACAAGCGCTTGAAAGAAACACACGATCCGTGTGCTTCTTTAGTCCTGGTTGGTAACACGAACCGGTACTAAAGGCCCTGATCACTCTATATATGTAGGCTTGGCCTCCATTGCCATATCACATCTAAACTCATATCTGCAACCTCATCACTCTTCCATTGTAACAAAATTTTGACTTAGGCGTTTTTGACTTAGGTGTTCTCGGCGACGATGTCCATGTTGGACCAGAGGGGCGATGTGCGGGACTGGGCTCCACCGGGCTGGCACTGGGAGGTGCTACCTTCCGGGACGCGCAGCTTGGTGAGGAATCCGGGTGACGTCGTCGACCCGGATCTTCTGTGGTGGCAGTCGCGTGGGCCACACTCGGTGCAGAGGGAGCCGGCCTCCGAGGAGGTGGTACGTCGCCGTATCAGGGAGGAGGATGAGCACGTCTGTCGCTACATGTATCTATTGGATAGGCAGTATGACAGTAGGTGGTCGTTTCTTCAGAGGGTTCCTTCTCACGTGAGCTATGACCCTGTGAGGGTTCCTTCTCTTTGGATGCGCAGCGCCGGCGGCTCAGCACCCCACGGCTCAAGAACTTGGAATATGTCCTAGGCAGTACGACAGTTCTGTTGAAAACTTGTTCACAACAAAGAGCTATCTCCTCCTAACATTCTAGGGTTTGTGTCGAAATAACGGGTGTTATGGCCAAATACATGGCATAGTTTGTTTGAATGGGTCCATATTCCACAAAAACATGCATCTTGGAAGCACGGACAATGTTGACGAAGGAAGTTTTTTTTATTGAATAAAAAAACCACTTTCCATTTTCCGAGTGTCAGAAATGGTTTTTTTTGTGAAGGACCTACCAGAAATATGTTGCAAAACTTGGGTGATTCATTTTTTTAATATGCTAGAACATGTTATATGCACAAATAATCAATTTGTTTTCTAAGAAAAGATTTCCATCCACCTCTTTTAAAAATCACAAATTTCTGCCGATTCTGCTGGAAACGGGACAACATTCTAGACTTAATTATAGTTTCTAGAAATATTTAATTCCATTTTGAAAGATATTGTATTTATAATTTTATAAGTTTAAAACAAAAATTATTGTTTTTTTCTGATAAACAGATCGAAAGATATTGTATTTATAATTTTATAAGTTTAAAACAAAAAACAGAACAAACTTTTGTTGGCGCCCAAATTTTAATTCCTGAAAGAACCTTTAGTCCCGGTTGGTGGCTGGAACCGGGACTAAAGGGTCTTTTGGCGCGCACCTTTTCGGTGTCCGAAAAAAATACCCTTTCGTCCCGGTTCCATCTACCAACCGGGACTAAAGGTCACCCTTTCGTCCCGGTTGGTGGCTGGAACCGGGACGGAAGGGTCTTTTGTCCCGGTTCCAGCCACGAACCGGGACAAAAGAGCCTCTGTTTAACTGCCTCTTCTTCCCCCGATCCCTCTCATTCTCTCATTCTCTCATCTCTCGCGCGCGTTTAAGGAGCACCAAGGGACGCCGGCAGGCTGCCAAAATTTCCGGCCGCCGCCCTCCTCCTCGCCGCTCGCCGCCGCGCCCTCCTCCTTGCCGCTCGCCGCTCGCCGCCGCGCCCTCCTCCTTGCCGCTCGCCGCTCGCCGCCGCGCCCTCCTCCTCGCCGCTCGCCGCTCGCCGCCGCGCCCTCCTCCTCGCCGCTCGCGCGCGGCCGCTCCGAGATCCGCCGGCGCGCGGTTGCGAGAGCCTCCGCCGGAGGACGTCACCGGCCTCCTCGTCGACCTCGTCGCCCGAGCTCCTGCGCCGGAGGACGTCACCGCCCTCCTCCGACACGCCGCCCCCGCACGCCGCCCCCGCACGCCGCCGTCGATCTCTGCAGGTTCGACTGCAGAATCGGCATCCTCCCCTCCTCTCGGCTGGTTGTACTGTATAGAACAAAAATTTCGTTTTTTTTAATCTTCCGAATATTGTGTTAATTGTATTGGTATTATATAGTACAAATATTTTGGCTGGTTGTACTGTATAGCATATTGCCTTTATTCCGAATTTGTGTTATAAAAATTGTGATATATACTAGCACAATGCCCGTATTCCGAATGTGATATATAAAAATTGTGTTATTGCCGTTATTCCGAATGTGATATATAAAAATTGTGTTATAAAAATTGTGATAAAAATTGTGATTAAATTTTGCGATATTGTAGATAGATGATTAATCCGTATGCATAAAATTAATGAAACCTAAAGACTGGCAACTACGATCTCGACGCACCTTGAGGCTACGATTAACTGACCGAGCGAGACTTGATTCTCACGGTGGAGACGACTTCGCAACATCGACCACTAACATCCATGATCTTCGCCTTTTCATGTTAGGGTTCGCTTGGCTAGGTCGAGGAACTTGGGTCGTGGAGTGTTATTCCTGTCCCCGACGTGCCACTGGTTCTAACGTAATATAGTAGAATATATCAGAATATTTAGCCACATTACGTGATTTTTTCACCGCGTCGCCAACACCACCTTCAACAATGTTCCCCGCGTCTATAGCTTCCGACACTCCTTCCGGACCGGAGGTAGTATTTATATAGTATTTATCAACAGTGTCGTGGAAAATATAGTGCGATGGTACAAAATTTTAGTGCAGCTTCCGACACTCCTTCCGGACCGGAGGTAGTATTTATATTGCTTATTTAGAATATTTAGATTACTTATTTAGAATGTTTAGAATATTTAGATTGTTTATTTTGAATAATTAGTGTTAGCAATTGTGTTAGCTATTTTAATAATTAGTGTAGAATAAGAATAAGAATAGAATTAAAAGAATAAGAATAAGAATAAGAATGGGTTAATTTTCATTAACCACCCGGTCAATTGTCCTTGCAGAAACTATGGATCACAACAGAGACGAAGATCAGGAGAACATATTGGAAGATATGATCCGCGGTGAAGATGAGTTGGAGTTCACCTCGAGCTTTCTGAACGACTCCGGCGAGGGAGCGCAGATAGAAGCTGAGGCATCCGGTGATGATGGTGACCGGACAATTATTACTACAAACTCCGGCGCGGTATATTAACTAACCCTATATTGACTAAATCCACTATTTGATTCATATATATATATATGCATTAACGATCTTTCTTCTTTTAGCCCTCCGGATCGAGCAAATCTTCTTCTATCCCCAAACGAGGCCCATCCAAAAGGTGTGATAAAGAAGAGAGATACAAGATCGAAGCAGTAGCTCCAGATGGCAGACCGCTGACACATTTTGTCAAGTTTGTAAGTCAGTGCGGAGTTGTTGTTAGGGACAATGTCCCGATCACCACTCAAGAATGGAATGAGCCGCAGGCGACAGAACGCTCGTCTCTCACTTTTGTTGACGATAGAGTGAAAGAAAATCTTTGGACGACGCTAATGGCTAATTTCACGCTTCCTCGTCAAGACGACGACGCTCATCCGTTAGAGGAGGAGGATCCAAATTACGTGGATCCCATAGAGAAAAAGGTCAAGGAGTGGGCACTGAAGAAGATGGCCGAACAATTTGCAAACTGGAAGAAAAGATTGCACAAGGACTTTGTCCTTCAAAAAAAGACTCCGGAGTTCACTGGAGCGTATGAAAAGCTAAGGGATCAGTGGGAGGAATTTGTCAAGTACAAGATATCTGACGAGGCTAAGAAAAGGTCAGCAACTAATAAGAAAAATGCTTCCAAGAAGGAATATCACCATAGCATGGGGTCAGGTGGCTACAGGGCTATCAAGCCTAAGGTGGAGAGACTTGAGAACGCCCTGCTTGAACAAGGGATAATTCCTGAGACGCAGCGGTGGGCTGATCGGGCAAAACTTTGGTTCTTCGAGCATGGGGGAACATTGCACCCAGAAACAGGGAAGTGCATCTTTACAAAAGCACAACTTGCAACCCCTCTCGCTGAACTTCAGAAGATAATGAAGGAGGTAGAAGCCGGGGAGTTCGTTCCAAACAGAGAGAAGAACGAGCTGTCACGGGCCCTCGGGAATCCAGAACACAAAGGTCGGACACGAGGCACAGAAGGCTCCGTACCGTGGAAGTATGGATTTCCAGATGACGCTGACAGTTATAGAAGCCGAGGGAGGAAGAAGGCAGAGGAGGCAGATCGGCTGAAGCAGATTGAAGATAGATTAACTAGGCAGCAGCAGATCCTTGATTCACTTACCACCCGGGAAGCTCAGCGGCACGAAGATCCTTCTCAGCAAGATAGCGGCCCACCATCTCAGCGGAAAAGCAGCGTGGCTTCCACAGAGCTCTTTCGGCCAGATATCTCGGCTCGTCGCTACCCCGTGGATGATATCACGGAGAGGGAAAATTGTGAGCTACATGCTCCATTGATGAACATAACCGTGAAGGTGGCGGTCGGCGTAGTCTTAGCTGCTGTAACTAATGGTACTTACCATTCGCGGCCGATTCCAGATGGATATTCTGTTGTCGTAGTGGATGAAGTCATGAAAGGATACGAGGATCTGCAGCTTGACTACCCTACGGGTGAAGGCGAGACTGCACTGAGGGATGGTAGAAAAACTACTGTTCTATGGCGGAAGGAACACATTGTGCTTCCAAATTGGAAGCCAAGGTCACCGTCTCCGCCGCCTCAGCCGTCTCCGCCGCGTCATCCGTCTCCGCCACCTCAGCCGTCTCCGCCGCGACAGCCATCTCCTCCGCAGCGTCAGCCATCTCCTCCGCCGCGTCAGTCGTCTCCACCGCCTCAGCCGTCTCCGTCGTGTCAGGCATCTCCTCCGCAGCCTCAGCTGTCACAGGCTCATAGTCGTGTTCAAAAGCGGAAGAGCACCGCTTGCGCCGCCTCTGCCTCGGGTTCTAGTGGTACAAGGCATCAGAAGAAAGCGAAACCCGCCAAGCCTATCGAGAAATTACCTTACGAAAAGACCGAAGCAGAGCTAAAAGAGTGGGTTAAAGAGGATGTCAGACGCCAATTAGCACCGAAGCGGCCACAAAAGGTCCCACTAGATCCGGTCTTAGTTGAGAGAACACTGAGAAACCTGACGCGACCAACGGCTGAGCAGATTTTACCGGACTACGACCGAACAATTATAAAGGCACGTGATGCTCAGGTGCCGCCCCATGTTCTGAGGGCACGCAATATTCCGAAGCCGAAGGACCGTCCATACGGTCAAGGAGTTCCTCAGCTCGGACAACAGGAGAAGCAATCGTGCGCCCCGCTGAGGGTGTGTTCCGATGTCCCTCGGCCTAAGCAATTAACTAACAAACAAATCAAAAAAGCCGCCGCTGAGCTTGGTGTGACCATGGCTTGCTGAGGTGATCACAGACAAGTACAAATACAAGCACGGGGAGCCTTTTGTCAAACCAGAGAAGGTCCCGTACCTTCCAACAAAAATGCGAAGATTGAATGCGTGGTACATGGAAGCAGCAAAGGAAGGGAAAAATTGGATCAACCTGGAGGTTAAAGAAGAGCATTACGATCGTGGAACTGCCCAGGTCCAGGTTGAATTTGAAGAACTGTTTCAGTTATTCCAACAAGATGCCATCAACAAATCTATCGTCAGTGCCTATTGTCTATAAGTATTTTTTCTGTAACTAAGTCTCTAACTCAGCTCGTTAAACATATTTGTAATTATCCTCACTCTATTATGCAGATTGAAGATTCGAGAATGCAGATTATCTGGAATCTATGACATTGGGTTTGTTGACCCACATGTCATTCATCAGTACAATCTTATACATAAAGAAAAGGAAACGGAGGACCTCTTGGTACTTGCGTTAAGGAAGCAAGAAACTAAAACACAAATACTATTTCCTTACAACTTCGGGTGAGTGTTAGTGTCTATACACCTTCTATACTCCATGTTAATTAAGTGTAATTGACGAGTAATTCGTGCGCAGGTTCCACTATCTGTTATTTATCATTATTCCTGACAAAGGAATAGTACAAGTCATGGACCCGCTACGTGATCAACCAGGGAACTGGGAGGACATGAAGGGAATGATCCAGAGGTAATTTCAATCATTATGGCACTATATCGGCAACTTTTCATTTCATGGTATGTAGTAATTAATAAGTCTTTTATTCTTTTTCATTGACTTCTAGGGTTTGGAAACGGTTCACCAACAGGGCTCCGGGTGAATGGACAGATGAGCTTGAATTTAAAGACATGGCGGTAAGTAGTTCTAGCTAGACCGGGGCATCTATTTGATTGAAGTTTAATAATATTATCATGCTTGATTATTATTTTGATTGAACTTTGTTCTTATAAAGTGCCCGAGACAGGGATCCGGAAATCACTTATGTGGATTGTATGTCTGCGAGTTCATTCGCCAGAGCTGTTATCAGAGGAGCAGACTCTTAGAACATCTTGAAGTAAGTAAACAATATTCACAATACTATTTTATTACAATCAATTGTGTTGAGATTCTCTCATATATATATATATTAATTGACCCCTTCCATAAATTATATAGATCGAAGGAATGCGGGACATGCTCCTACCACAAGACCGCTTGCGAGCAATTCAAGAGGAGCTGGCGGCATTCTTCTTAGATCAAGTCATAGATAAAAATGGAGAATTTTATTCACCGGGCAACTAGGGTTTTGTGTATGTTAATAGGGTTGGACAACTTATATGATACTATATGTAAAGATTCGACAACTTATGGCGATGTTTGTTTAATTCCTTCTTTAGTTGTTTTGTATATACATAGTATCGTCGAATTGGATCCTAAAAAGAAAAAATAAACGAAAAACTGTAAAACAAACAAACAATATAAAGAAAAACAGCAAAACAAAAAAAAAACAGAATAAACCTTTAGTCCCGGTTCGTGGCTAGAACCGGGACTAAAGGTCCTCTGACAGGCGCGGCACTGCGCGCTGCCACGTCGGGACCCTTTGGTCCCGGTTCGTAACAGAACCGGGACTAAAGGTTGGGGCTTTAGTCCCGATTGCGCTGTCCCGGTTGCGCAACCGGGACTAGAGGGGCTAGGGAACCGGGACAAAAGCCCCGTTTTCCACCAGTGATAAGATGTTTTAAATATTTTCATGCGGACTCATATGGAATAAAATAAGTAAATCTACACACTAAATACATCTATATATATATATATATATATATATATATATATATATATATATATATATATATATATATATATATATATATATATATATCCGTATGTAGTTTGCATTGAAATAGCTAAAATATTTTATATTATAATACGGAGGAAGTACTAAATAATCTATCTATTCTATCTATTCTATACCTAATAATAAAAGGAGTAAGGCTTCTTCCGGTCGGTTCGTCCGTCATACTTTTACCGTTTTGCCCTCCCACCAAATCACATAATACATCATATTACCACGTACCGGTTCGGTGTTTTATTTGTATTTGTTTTTCTTCGTGCGACTCCCCAACCTCCCGACCTCCCTACCCCGTCCTCCCGGCCGCCTGTGCGAAATTCACCCGCAGTCTAGACCGAACAGGCCGAATCGTTTATTCCTGTGTGAGGACCCGATCTGCATCCATGGAGGGTTGCAGCGTAGGGCCGGCGTCAGGGCACGACGCGCGGAGGCGAGCTGCACAGAGAAGGCGACCAGGCTTGGCCGGCGACCCAGCGGTAGGGTCGCGATCCACTCTCTTAATGACCCCCGCTCTAGATCCAGTGGCGATCAGGCTGCACTCACCGTTTCGCATGTCCGTGGCGGCCGGGACGGCGGCGCTGGGAGGAATCCAGGACCATGGATTTTTTGGTATCGAGTCTGAGTCTCGATCTGAAGATTAGACCCGTGCAGCTGGATTGCCATGGTGGCGCCCGTTGACCACGCCGCCAGTGAGCTCCCGACCTCCCGCTCCTTCCCAAAATCCTGCTAAGCATCTCGCGCGCCGCCGGAGAACCCGTCAGCTTCATCCCGCACGGCCAGTGGCGCCTACCAGCGGCCGCCCGCGACCCCATCACCTGCATCGTGCACGGCCGCTGGCGTCTCTCCCATCACCTACATATGGCGCTGGCGTATCTCCCATCACCTACATCTGGCGCGGACGCCGGCGACCCCATGACCTGCATCCCATGCAGCTGGCGGCACGCCCATCCCCTGTACCTGTGCAGCTGGCGGTGGACTCGGCCATCCTTTCCAACTAGCAGCCTAGGACGAGCAGCTCTCAAGCTAAATGAATTAGTGCTTGCCGAGCTACATGGCCAGCTGCGCACGGAACAGGAGTTTGGAGCGAGCAAGTGGTCTACAGTTAGTTTACTGATGGTTTGCTCAATCTACAGTGCCAGCGCTGCACCTCGGAATGAGAGGCAGAGGGGCGCCGCACCATTGATGGGAGGTGCCAGGCGCCGAGCTTGGGAAGGGGTAGGGCAGAGGGGGCCGAGGATGCAACCTGCAAGAGGAACAGAAGGGGTTCGGGGACAAGGAAGATAGGAGGCTTGGGGACGAGGAGGAGCCCCCGATTCTGATAGAATTGATATCATCGATGTAGAACCGCAGCCGATTCGAGCACCTGCAAGCTCGTGTATGGGGGAACTGCCAGCAATTTCGGCCTGCTTGTATGATTTCGTCTGACGATAGGGAATGAGCCGATGAGGCGCTGGAATGCTGCACTTTTGCTCCTGTACAGCTAGCGTAATACTAATAGTTGTAAGTACTACACAGTACACCTGGAAAAGGTATTAAAGGATGTTTACATTTTTTGCACTAGAATGAATTTTATATTCTTTTTTCATTCAGTTCAATATGTCTACCTCCCCTTCTCTTGTGCAATCAATCTTTGTGCACTCGACTTTGCCGCAATCTCGCCGTTCTTATGTCGATCGAAGCTGTTGTGAATCTGTCACCGCCTCATCGTTCTGCCATATGATGCCTTGTCGATTTCACCGGAGTCCGCCACCATTTCACCAACTTCGCCGGAACCCTACCATATTGTCATGAGTCTATCGTCATCTCTATGTCCTGCCATAATAAAAAAAGATCAAATTAAACATATTTAAATTAAAACATAATTGAATTAAATATAGAGACCAAGATTTGTTGTTCGGTTGGACTTGCTACAAAATGAAGTCGCCACTCCAAACGAGAGAATTGGCGAACCGAGGGTAGATTTACATGAGTTGATTGATATTAGGGTTGAGTATTTTGCAATGGCTAAGAAATAAAAATCATCAAACCGTAGCAACGCACGGGCATTTTTGCTAATAATATAATAAAGGAAGAAACGTTTCTCTCGTCGTCCGTCATATTATGCTTTCGTCCGCCTCGTGGGCGCCTTCATACGAGCGCGTCCGTTCTTCGCCCATCAGATAGCCGCGCTTGCTTCGCCGATCCATGTACAAGTCGGGGCCCATCAAGACATCTTGCATGAAGGGTCCTGCTACTTCATCGCTGAGTGCGCGGGCGTATCCGGCCGTGAGACAAAGACACTTCGATTTGTTCCAAGCTGCCGTCGCCGCCGCCCTATCGTATCGTCTCGACAGCCATGGTTCCACAGGCAAACCAAGGCAGCAAACCACGACTACTGCAGCCATCGAGCACCCCTAGCAGCCATAACTGGTGCTAGATCCCCTTAGCCGGAGTCCATGTGAGGCTGGGACGTGGGCAGCAGCTAGATCCCCAGCCTTGAACCGGCCGCGGCCTCGGTCGCCTCGCTGTAAGCATGTAACCACGCACGCGCTTAGCTCAGGCGATTCTGTTATGTTCCTCTGGTGGAGACGAGCAGCGCGTCGAGGTGAACCTGTTAGGTAAGCGGTGGAAACCAACGGTGATCGGAGTGACCGACGACGGACGGCGGCGCCCGGCATTACGGTAGTAGGAGGAACGACAGAGCGCAGAGATGACAGGGATCGGAGGAAGGGCTGGCCCGAGGGATGCACGCTTGCTCAGATCGGCGGTGACATGCGTTGGCCGGTGCTGGGGAAGATGGCATCGGTTCGCTGGACCTGTGGGTCGTCGGGAGGAGTGGTGTGGGGGAGAGCGGGAGGTGATCGAGGCGACCGAGAATCGGGATGGAGTGGTCGTGAGGGGGGGTGGGGGGAGAGGCTGAGAACCTGAGACCGGCGACGAACCGTCCGACGGCGACGTTCTCGGACGCGTACGTGCTACTTACTCCAGTCTGCTTCATTTACCTTTTGGTTCGATCGATCCGCTGCCTGCCTGTGGTGCCGCCTTCCTGAATTTATGGTGGCCCAATAGGACTCAACAACTCAACATGGTGCGGACTGCGGTAACGTCTGCGCATTTGCGTGGAATTATGGATGTAGGGAGAGCTCAAATTGATGGAAGAGATCATGTCGAATGCTACATAGTGCAAAATTGGTATGTCAACTCAGCTTGAATAATTTCCATCAAAGGATGTGAAACTATGGTTCAGAAAAAATTGTGTTTGAAAAAAAAGAATAAAATTAAGCAAGAGGCATACACAGTTGGGGAGTTCGTTGCTTTATTTTGGAATGATTTTTTTTCGAAATTTAAATGCAATATTCCAAACAAATACGAAATTTGTCTTTGCAAGCAGTCTGGACTACGAAATAGTGGGAGGTCCGCCGCGGTCTCCCGCACATTTGGCCACCTCTCGAGTCTATTTCGCCAGCCTATAATGTCATGCTCTGGTTACACTGATGTGTTTATAATTCTCAAAGTTGTTAATTGTTCTGAATATAATGGATCGATAGGTGATGAACCTATTCATATTCTCACGCTCACCGATTATATGGTTGTTTGCAAAGATTTGTTTTTTCCGTTGCAACGCACGGGCACATTTGCTATATATACTAAAAGCACAATACGGGGGTCTAAAATAGAGCCAAGACGTTGATCCACATCATCCAAATTATCTCAACCATTAGATCTAAAATTTATGGCCTAGATTCTAGAATTAACCTATTGGAATTAACCTTGCCGCCGCTGCCGAGAACACCGCTTGCTGCCAACGCTGCCGTATTCGTATGCCCTCCTCAGGTACGCTGGCTGCCGCTGTATTTCCCTACGTGCGCAGGCGTGCATGCTCACTAGCATTACACGTTATTGCAGGTTCAATCTTACCTAGCATGCACTCCGTAGACATGTAGATGTGCAAAAGATGAATCAGTCCATTGAGAGCTTGCCTCATGCGTGCGCCATGTAGAAGTGCTACAGAGGGATCGATCGATGGAGGACTTGCCTCACACAGCGGACGACATAGATCCAGGTAATGTACACGTATGTGACTACCTTATTTTGTCTGACGCACCATCTATATTCCTTTTATTGCAAAACATAAAGTTTTTAGAACTTTGCAACCTATATCAACGTAAAACAGAGGTCTGCATCTATCAACATGCAAGAAAACGATTAGGAGTGCAAATAGCTCCGTTGTGAAATTTTAACATTGTAGCATATATATACGTGAAGATTTCCATGTACATTTTTCTTTGCGTGTAACTTCTGGACTATAGTTGTACTTTAGTTGGATATAATATTCTATTTTTTGAAATCGCTTTACTGTCACTATAGTGACACAATTTTACGGTTCGTTTTGCCGTTACAACTATTTTTAAGATATCATGGGCACGTTGGGACTCCAGGTTAAAGACACTTAACTAGCACAATTAGGGCAACCAAAAAAGTAACATAGCAGATAAAGGTGAGAAGATCATTGGATAAAATCAGCATAGAAATAATAATAATACCATGGTTCGTTTAGCTTAGATCGTTCGCACTACAGGCAACTAAGTTCTTAAACTAATCCTCAATTAACGATTGCTCAAATACTAGCCAACAGAGAAAGCATGCATGCTTGATTTTTTTACAGTTCCAGTGAGTCTTCCTTTTTGTAGGAACCAATATGTGGAAATATTACATAAATTTTACTTCCTTTGCTTGCTTGACTGATAAGCCACATGAATCGATTTTTAGTGAGTTTGGTGTAAGTTATATGAAGAATGCCAACCCATGCCTTCCTACAAAAAATATTTAATATAGGGTTTACCCATCCTAAATTAGGAAATAGTGCATATACTTTGATGTAAGCTCTCCACTTGCATCAGCTCAATTGATAGGATAGGTTAGACTAGGGAAATTATGTGTGGAACTGGTCGACAACTATATTGTTCTTGGATTGAAACCTTGATTGAGACTATTCAGTTGATTTCTCTAGAGAACTAAAAGTACTGCACACTATCAGATATAAGCGAGCAGTCTCAACCAAGATATCATGGTGTCTACCATAATCATAATAGATCTTCTATCGTTCTAGATTCTTATTGGTAGTTTGTACCGTGTTTCAATTAATCTTGCAGTACTTATGCGCTCTTTTTTGTCCTTCCAAGCAGCTACCTTAATTGCTTTATCATTTACCTATCGTATACTCAAGGAAATAAAAAATTTCAGTTTTTCCCTCCTTTATATCATAAAACAAAAACTTGGATAAGTCCCGACATTTCTTTTGATGAGACAAACGAAGGTATCTTCACCTTATAGATATAAATATATCTCCCTACATGTTTCTTTCATGTAGTGTAATGAGTTTTAATTGAGTGATAGATTTAGCCAAGCCTCGAAACGTATGGTCGGTTTGAATGTGAAAGAATCAAGCTCTCTTTTTAAACAAATAAATAATCTTAAAAAAACTTTGGTCAATATATTGTTTTTGTATATCTTAGACCCATATATCTCTTTTTTGCATGTTGGAGATATCTATATAGTGTGAAAGGATCAATTTTTCGATGAGAAAAAACTTACAATATAAAAATGTTGTCAATGTATTTGTACTTTGTGCCTATCTAAAAAAGTTGTACTTCTTATCTCTTGAGTCAAGACCATGATAACAAAATTAAGACTTCTGTTGATGCATACCCATAGTAGCACATGCCAGTACACAAATTCCACCAATGTAGCAATTCTTGATGATTATTCAGGTTGCAAATTTTCAACATGGGCCGGTGAGCTAGGATGGAACCAATGTGATAAGAGTTCATTAGAACTTTCGATGATTCACTCTACCAAAGCGTACATGGTGGCTAGGCCTGATTCATGAAGAAGAAAATCACTCAATAGGAACATAAACATAATTGTATTGTTCAAGATGGATTGATCTATATATATGAGATCCCGAAATGTTACTCTATGTTATTTTATAGTGCTGCAAATCTGAATAAAGCTAAATATTTGCATCATAGTGAAGTACATATGTTAACTTTCTACAAGGTATACATATGCCCCTCTCCATTCTCAATCATAACGGATCTCCTTTGGGTAATTTTTATATTTACATACATCTCAAAAAGAGACACTAGAAAGATTAAGATGCCATATTTAGTGGATATAATCTCAAGCATACACAACTCATTGCATATGTGGTCCGGGGATTAAAATAAGTTAGTTTATAAAGAAGTGGCATAACCAGGTTATGTTAGGAGGCGTCACATGACACCAGGTAAGACCCCATTTCTTTGCTATATTGCGTACAATTGTAGTGTATGACATCCCAACTCTTGCTGAATATTTTGTGTGGTTTATAAAATGACACAGGGTTGATTTTTCTCAGGGTTCGACCCTGCTATAAAGTACTTATAGGATAGGAAGAAACATATCAAAACAAGCCACAAGAAAAATATAACACCTATTGTAAAGTTCAGTGTCGGTTATGGTCTTAGCATTGAACAAACTACTTCATAGAGTGCAAAACTTATGTATCGCGGAACAAGCTTCAAGACACCAAAATATTGGTGTCAATTTCAAGTGTCCATGAAATAAATCAAGATCTTAATGTTTTTTGTTTTGTTTTAAGGGGTTACGTTTTAAATACATTTATCATACAATCAAGATTAATGCCACGGAAACATGGTTGAAATTTTTACATTTTTAAAAGCTTGTGAACTCTATGTAAATTTTGTCCATTGTTAAATTTCTAAGGAATAATATCATTTATGTTCACGTCGCCAACATGGACATAATATGTTAAACCGAATGAGATTAAATGCTTTTCTTTTGTTACATCATAACTCTGTATTATATTGCCAAAACATATCATTACTTTATAAACCATAAATAAAGATGGTTAGAGATTTTTAGGCATATAAAATATATTATATACATATTTTAAGATGTTTTCCTCGCATTTTTGCGAGGGGCACCTTGCTAGTTATATACTAAAAGCAATATAAGGGTCTAGAATAGAGACACCACGTTGTGCCACATCATTTCAATTAATTTTGATAGTTGGATCAATTATTTGTGGTTCAGATTTTAATGAAATATGAACCGTATCACGTAATGACTCAAACATGTCGCGTTAAGTATTGCAGGAGATAACCATGTCACGTAACGACTCTACCGTCACTACGGGAAAGAGACAAGTCGCCGACGGCCTTCCTATACGCCGACGGCCAAATGTCGGGGCCGTCGGCATACAAGGCGAGCTGAGAAAGCCGACGAACGGCCCGTCGGCGTAACAAACCCCGTCGGCGTAGACTATAATACGCCGACGGCGGCCGTCGGCCTATGAAATCCCGTCGGCGTAGAACCCACCGCTAACGGACGCCCCGACGGCGACGAAACGGCCGTCTTGTTAATATAGACGCCGACGGCAATGCCGTCGGCGTATTGTTTATATAGACGCCGACGGCACGGTTATGCCGTCGGCGTAGTTGTTTTTTTTTATTAATAAAGTTTTTACTTATTTCTGTATTTACTTTTATTTATTTATGTATAAATTGGGTCTATAATTCTCGTCCCTATTTCTGTATCCCACCCGCATAAAATAACGGTTCGATTCTTCCGGAACCCGCATGAAATAATGTTTTCAACCCATACTTAAGAGGAAACAAATCTTAAGACAATGTGTGTATACCCATACTTTTGCATTATGACAAGTACTCTACGTCTTCAACCCCCCCCCCCCCCCCAACATATTAGGGTTTCGGAGGTAGCTGTGTTCGTGGAATTCTGGCACACGTGTTATGACCCGAACATGAGGAAGGTCACACCGGTGATCTATGTCTTGCACCATTTGGTGAATCACACATTCCAACACACTTCCACACATATCATACAAAAATAACTTCGGAACGAAACAAAACGCCTGGATAAAGAGGAACAACATATGAAGAAAACATAGGTGGGGACACACACACAACACTCAGTACTCAACATAGATGAGAACACACACATTACTCAACATAGGTACTCAAACTAACTACGACCAGGTCCTAAGCCGCGCGGTGCTGAGCCGCGGACGCTCTGCTTCCAAAGAGCCGGAACCATGAGAGACTCGCTCGCATCATAAGGATTCTGAAGTAGTGACCAACGCCTGCTACTTGGATTATTGAACAAATACGGCGACGTACCACCTCCTCGGGGGCCGGCGCTCTGAACACATTCCGTGGCCAATACCACCAAAGAAGATCCGGATCGACGATGCGACCTGGATCCCTCACCAAGGTCCCCGCCCCGGAAGGTAGCCTCTCCCAGTGCCAGCCCGGCGGATGCCAGTCCCGGACATCGCCATCCGGGTTGATCAAAAGGGGCATCGGAAAGGCCGGCGCGGAGGAGAAGCAGCGCGTGGAGGAGAGACGGCGGCGCGTGGAGGAGAGCGACGGGTTGGCTCGAACCGGGGACGAGGTCGTGGGTATTTATGCCCAATTAGGAACAAGCACACGGATCGTGTGTTTCCTTCGAGCGCTTGTGAGCCGTTGGATCAGCGGTGTGTTTCTTTCTGGCGCTTGTGAGCCGATCGATCAGCGGGCATGTAGTATGTCCAATCAGCATCAAGCACACGGATCGTGTGTTTCCTTCGAGCGCTTGTGAGCCGTTGGATCAGAAGCACACGATCCGTGTGCTTGTTCAGCTACTAGGAAAAGCTAGGGTTTTCTCTGGAGTTGCAAGAGTTCAGCTCCTCCAGGTGGAAACTCCCATTCCGGATGGAACCGATGGGATCATGTGATGACATGTGCCCAAATTGGGTTCCTTATGTGTTCACATGTCCCACCATGTGAACATAAAAGGCAAGAAGAAGAAACACGAGAAGAACAGAAGCGTCGTGAAAAGGAAGAAGCTGAGACGAGGAAACAACATAAAATAACGTTCCCAGTTTCGGTGCGATTATGCTCTTCAGCTACCTTCTTATGCTTCTTTGTCCAATCAGGTGCGATCGATGTCGTATAACCAGAAGAGGCACTGAGAGAACAGAAGAGATGTGAAAAAAGAAGATGATGGAATGAAGACACTTGCCACAACTCAAGTCAAGAGAATGAATCAGATAAACTAGGAAAAGCTAGGGTTTTCTCTGGAGTTGCAAGAGTTCAGCTCCTCCAGGTGGAAACTCCCATTCCGGATGGGACCGATGGGATCATGTGATGACATGTGCCCAAATTGGGTTCCTTATGTGTTCACATGTCCCACCATGTGAACATAAAAGGCAAGAAGAAGAAACACGAGAAGAACAGAAGCGTCGTGAAAAGGAAGAAGCTGAGACGAGGAAACAACATAAAATAACGTTCCCAGTTTCGGTGCGATTATGCTCTTCAGCTACTTTCTTCTGCTTCTTTGTCCAATCAGGTGCGATCGATGTCGTATAACCAGAAGAGGCACTGAGAGAACAGAAGAGATGTGAAAAAAGAAGATGATGGAATGAAGACACTTGCCACAACTCAAGTCAAGAGAATGAATAAGATAAACTAGGAAAAGCTAGGGTTTTCTCTGGAGTTGCAAGAGTTCAGCTCCTCCAGGTGGAAACTCCCATTCCGGATGGAACCGATTGGATCATGTGATGACATGTGCCCAAATTGGGTTCCTTATGTGTTCACATGTCCCACCATGTGAACATAAAAGGCAAGAAGAAGAAACACTAAAAGAACAGAAGCGCCGTGAAAAGGAAGAAGCTGAAACGAGGAAACAACATAAAATAACGTTCCCAATTGCACCGAACCCCAAACCATACTTGTTCATGACTGAGCTTTGTGATGTACTTGTACTCGAGAGCCGATCACTGCGTGCTAGATAACTAGAGCTTTGTGATGTACTTCCGGAACCCCATGAAATAACGTTTGAAAAGCTAGGGTTTTCTCAAGAGTTGCAAGAGTTGGGCTATATGTGTGTTTTCATTGTACCTAGTGACTAATCTAACCCAACCAAGCAAAAATATCCACTTAGCTACCCACTTTCGACGTCCGTACCGGCCGTAGACGGAAAAGCTAGGGTTTTCTCCAGCGGGTCTAGGGTTTCGCCGGAGAGGGGCTCCGGAGCATCGGAACCCCACCAAAAGCTAGGGGGTGCCATATCACATGTGTACAAGTGTGTTTTGGCTTGTAGATTTATTTATTTCTGCATCCCACCCGCATAAAATAACGGTTTGATTCTTCCAGAACCCGCATGAAATAACGTTTGAAAAGCTAGGGTTTTCTCAAGAGTTGAAAGAGTTGGGCTATATGTGTGTTTTCATTGTACCTAGTGACTAACATAATCCAACCAAGCAAAAAGATCGACTTAGCTACCCACTTTCGACGCCCGTGCCGGTCGTAGACGGAAAAACTAGGGTTTTCTCCAGCGGGTCTAGGGTTTCGCCGGATAGGCAAAAGTTAGGGGGTGCCATATAACATGTGTAAAATTGCTCTAGAGGTTGTAGACGGAAAATGTATGGTTTTCTTCAGCGGATCTAGGGTTTCGCCAGAGAGGGGCTCCGGAGCGTCGGAACCCCGCCAAATTTATAGAATATTTTTTGTTGGTTTTTGAAATATTTAATAGTATAGTTGTGTACTACAACTAAATTTGTGATTAATTATATTTTTGTGTAGTACAACTAAAGAGGAAAAAATAAAAATAAAAATAAAAAAAGGGTCTACGCCGACGGCATTGCCGTCGGCGTATGGGTTTCAAAAAAATGGGGTATGTACGCCGACGGCAATGCCGTCGGCGTATAGGCATCCCTAGTTAATGCAATCCACCTGGTCGGGAGATTCAATCAAACCAAAATCCCCGCGCCTCCTCCTCCTCCCTGCGCCGCCGCTCCTCCCCTGTCCGGCCGGCTTCCTCCCGCGCCGCCGCCTCCGCCCCTGTCCGGCCGCCGCCCGCCCGCGCGCATCGCCGCCCGCGCCCGCACGCGCGCATCGTCGGCCGTCACCGGCCTCCGCCCGTCCCTCTCCACCGTCCTCCCCGGCCTCCCCTCCCTCTCTCCTCCCTCCCCGGCCACCTCCCCCTCCCTCCCTCCCCGGCCACCGCCCTCTCCCTCCCTCCCTCCCCGGCCACCTCCCCCTTCCCTCCCCGGCCACCTCCCCCTCCCTCCCTCCCCGGCTGACCCACCCTCCCCACCTCCTCCCCGGCTCCCCGACCACCTCCTCCCCTCCCCAACCCTCCAGCCGCTCCCCTCTGCCCACCGGTGACCCGAGCCCGCCGTGCTAGCTCCCTGCAGGTAAGCTTTTTTTTAGTTTTTTTATTTTCTATTAAAATGTTAGAAATGTTAGTTAATTTTCTGTTAAAATTGCATTATGTTTAATGTGTGTGCTAGTTTTAGGGTTAGTTTTAGGGTTAGTGCTTGATTCTTGTTAGTTTTAAACTTGTTAGATTTTAGGGTTAGTTTTAAACTTGTTAGATTTTAGGGTTAGTTTTAAACTTGTTAGATTTTTTTAGCTTGATTCTTTTAATTCATTTGCTTAGACATGATTTTAGTTCATTTTAGTTCATTTTACTTCATTTTAGCCTCCCGCCAGCCAGCACCGTCGCCCCGCTTCTGAAGCACGTCCTCGACCTTCTCCGGCCACCGATCACGCATCGAGGGTATAAATCTTTCGCCTCTCTTGTTGCATAGGTTTATTTTTGTCTAGATCACCAAGTCAGTCGCGTAACCCGAGTCAGATCCCATCCGAAAGAGATACAAATTTATAAATATGCATGATTGTCCATCTTTGCATATTTATAATCGTACCTCTTCCGGATTGTCCACGTTTTGGACAACCCGAGTATGTGTAGATCGAGTCGTGTTCCGTGTTCTACCCCTTCCTGAGACGGATTTCGGCATCACCTCCCCGTTGTTCTTCGGATGCACACCCTCTCGGCTTGACAAGCTCGAGACGTGTATTCTGAAGAACAGCGGGGAGGTGCTGCCGAAATTCCGTCTCGGGTCGGGGTAGAACATGGAACACGACTCGATCTACACATACTCGGGTGGGATAGGCCTTCCTATTAGAAGCTTAGGTGAATCATCGCATGTTCTAAAAGATAAAATTTGGCCGTAATAAATTGGTGACATTGAATAAATTTACGGTGACATTGCATGCATTTAATTTCATGTTATTATTATTTGGCTCATAATAAAGCAGAGGTTTGGCTCATAGTAAAGCAGAGGATGACTGATAATGGGTGGATGTACAGTGGCCGAACTAGTGCGCTTGACAGAACAAACGAGTGGGTAGGGAAGACCAATTTGTTAGTGAAGGAGTTAGCGCGTGGTTCAAAGTCAGGCATTCGTCCAAACTGCCCTTGCGCTCGTTGCAAATTGCGTAAACGTCAGGGAAAGGATGAGATGACTAAACACCTATGGTCGTATGGGTATATGCCGAACTTCGTCACGACAGTCGACTTTGATGAGTACGAATGCGAGAATGGTAGGGTGATGCGGCAGCGGATCAATGGCAATGAAGATGATGGGATTAGAAACTGGCTAGAAGATCTCCGTGATGGCGACGTGCCAGATTCGCCACCCTCACAGGAGGAACCGCTAGAACCGGAGGAGCCTCGCGAACCAGAGGACCCGGAGGCCTTCATTGATATGATGGCCTCGGCTCAGAGGCCTCTATACGAGGGTGCAAAAATTTCTCAGCTCGATGCCATCTCGCAAGCACTAGCCAGAAAGCTCGAGCACGGCAACACCCGTTCATGCTTTGAAGGGCATCTGGAAACATTTGGTAACATGTTGCCCGATGGGCATTGTCTTCCTAAAAACATGCACGAAACGAAGAAAATCCTGCGAGATCTCAGCATGGATTATGAAAAGATAGATTGTTGTCCAAAAGGATGCCTTTTGTTTTGGAAACAGTTTGCGGAGGACAAGTACTGTAGCCTGTGTGGGGCCTCTAGGTATCATGAGGTAAACGGAGCCGATGGTCAGGTAACGCAGACAAAAGTCGCCATTAAGATTCTTCGTTACCTCCCATTCATAGACAGAATCAAGCGGCTTTACATGAACAAAGAGACCGCTACACAGATGCAGTGGCACAAGACGGGGAAGAGGTACAAGGATGAGCACGGACGGGTAAAGATGGGACATCCATCTGATGGTACGGCATGGGCTAACTTTGATATGAAGCACCCCGATAAGGCTGCAGAGGCTCGAAACGTCAGAATCGCGATAGCCACCGATGGATTCAATCCATATGGTATGTAGACTGCCTCGTACAGCTGCTGGCCTGTGTTTGTTATTCCGCTCAATCTCCCTCCCGGAGCCCTAATGCAAAGGAAGACCATATTCCTGTTGCTGATCATTCCAGGTCCTGAATACCCGGGGAAGAATTTAAGTGTGTACATGCAACCGATTGTGGATGATCTGAACCACTCTTGGCACCACGGGACGTTGACATATGATCGTGCATCGAAGACCAACTTCTTGATGAAGGTTTGGTTCCACAATTCCATGCACGACATGCTCGGGTATGCCCTATTCTGCGGATGGTGTACAGCTGGTAAGTGGCCATGCCCAGTGTGCAGGAACCGACTTGAGTTCATTTGGCTAAGCGCGGGTATGAAGTTTTCCGCGTTTGACAAACATAGACAGTTCCTCAAAAGAGGGCATCGGTATAGAGAAGACAAAAGGAACTTCAAGAAGGGTAGAGTTGAGCATGAAGTAAAAGATATACCAACTTTTGATGGTGCAGCTGTTGATGCCGAGCTACGTGCTCTCGTGCCTGCTAAGGGAAAAGGCCCACGGTATGTGGGATATGGTGAGACGCACAACTGGACTCACGTGGCAGGCTTGATGCAGCTCGAATATTACAAGGACCTCGAACTTCCCCATAGCATCGATGTGATGCACACCGAAAAGAATGTCGCAGAGTCCCTCTTTCACACAATCCTGAACATTCCGGAGAAGTCGAAGGATAATGTTAAGGCTAGAGTCGATATCAAGAAGATATGTGATAGGAAGAGATTACACATGAAGCCACCTGAAGGCCGTCGAAAGAACTGGTTCAAGCCGCATGCCGACTTCTGCCTTAATAGTATGCAAAAGTCTGAGGCATTCTCTTGGCTCAAATTCGTCGTGATGTTCCCGGATGGCTATTGTTCGAATATAAGTAAGGGAGTCAATATAAAAACGGGGAAAGTCACCGGGCTCAAGAGTCACGACTATCATATATGGATTGAGCGGCTGCTACCGGTGATGGTTCGAGGGTATCTCCCCGACCGTATCTGGCGAGTGCTCGCGGAGTTGAGCCATTTCTTCCGCACGCTCTGTGCTAAGCAGATATGTCTACTGATTATTCAGAAGCTGCATGACCTTGTGCCGGAGTTGCTATGTAACTTAGAGATGATATTTCCGCCAGGCTTCTTTACTCCGATGGCACATCTTGTTGTGCATCTAGCGAACGAGGCACTCATGGGTGGACCGGTGCAGTTTCGTTGGCAGTTTTGTATTGAGAGAGAGTTCAAGTATATTCGAACCAAATGTGGAAACAAAAATAAGATTGAAGCATGCATAGCTGAGGCAACTATCCTCCAGGAGATGACAGATGCCAGGCTAACGTACTATCCCGATGATGTTCCCACAATGCATAACCAGGCCTCTCGGTACAACATCGACGAGCCCAAGCTAGACCCCAAGCTCGGCCTCTTCCAGTTTCCCGGTGGCAAGGCCGGTGGCGCAAAAAGGTATACCTTGAGCAATGAAGAGCTGGAGTGCATAATGCTCTATGTGCTTATGAACATGAATGAAGTGGTCCGCGACGGGGAGGAGGAAGTCGGCAGTTTCCTTAGGTAAAATGGTGAACAAATTAGTTTGCAATTACTAACTCGGTTTTGGTCTAATACGTATTTTCTCCTTTTAGCCAATTCACGGATGAAATGTGGTCGGGAACATCAGAGGGACCCGATGAAGCCGAGCTGGACACTCTTTTGAAAGAGGGTGCCCCCGGAAAGAAAAAATTCATGGCTTGGTTCAGGGAAAAGGTAATTTCTAACCTGTCCCTTCTACCTTGCAATCCGTGTCTTGTACCTCCTACTAATGCACAAACAATTTGTACTTGTAGGGAGCTGATCCCAACATTGTGATGTCGGATGAGTTGAGATGTGTCTCCCAAGGTTGTAACCGTAGAGTCGAGATGTATGAGAAGTATGATGTGAATGGGTACCGCTTGCATATAGATTTTCACCAGAACAGTCGGCCAAATGCAAAGACTATAAATACCGGGGTCTTCACCAAAGGAGCCAGTGAATTTGATTACTACGGAAAGTTACAGAACGTATACGAGCTGACGTTCAATAACACGAACATAGAACTCAAACTTGTTGTGTTCAAATGCCATTGGTTCGACCATGTTAATGGACATAGAAGTACCCCTTCCATTGGGTTAGTTGAAGTTAAGCCTTCAACCACCTACGAGGGTTCCGATGTCTTTGTTGTGGCTCACCAAGCGAGTTTATTATTTATGTCTTTATTATGTCTTTTATTATGTCTTCTACATTTTATTATGTCTTTATTATGCTTAATATTTATTTTTCAACATGCTTATTAATTTCCCTTGTACATGCTTATTATGCTTATTAATTGCCCTTTCTACATTTTATTATGTTTTATCATGCTTATTAATTGTTTACCCTTTCTCAATGCAGGTGATTGAGCAAGATGAGCAGCGGCAAAGAGTCATCGGGCTCCTTGCTGAAGGTGTTTACCGCGAGGAAAGCCACTAAAAGTGGAAGGGCGCCTATCCCGAACTCGCGGTACCTGGAGGACGGTGGTGAGCCAGGAGGCTCTGGACGAGGGGGAGGTGCTGATGCACCTCCTTCGAGGGGACGAGGTGGAGGTCGAGCACGCGGTGCAGGAGGTCGAGCACGCGGTGCGGGAGGCCGAGCACGAGGTGCAGGCCGAGCACGAGGTGGGGGCGACGTGTCTTCGGACATACCCTCCGCCTCTGGCGATGTGGGAGCTGAGGAGACGTCGTCTCGAGACGATGCTCCGGAGTCTCGAGGCGAGGGGACGGAGTCTCGAGACCAGGAGACGGGGTCCTCCGCGTCGCAGAAGAAGCCAAAGATTCGTGGGGAATCCATGGTCCCTCCCGAGTCAAAGGAACCTGCTACCGAGGAGGAGAAAATCCTCATTACGCCTAATGGGATTGAGTAAGTGACTACCCTAACTTTGAACATGGTAATTTCATTGTGGTCAGTATAATTTGACATGTACTAATGTTTAATTATTGTGCAGCAATTGGACTTTTCCTCGAGGTGCCCGTGCGCCTAACACCATGATCGGCGCTTTGGTTAGGAAGTTTTGGCCGGGCTTGTACAGCACGGCCCCCAACGGCGAGAGGAAGCTAGCCACCAGTTGGCTAGACTATCAGGCCGCCGATCACCCGGGCTTCGGGAAATGTTCTGACGCCGTGATCACCAAGTTTTGGGTCAGTTGAACTTTTTGAATTTCTTTCATAGTTGATGTCCCCACCGTGCTCTCACAATTTCTTTTTTCTGCATGATTGAAGAGATTCTATAGGGTACTCCCTGAGCAGCGTGACACGGCGGACAAGACTTTGGAGGGGTCTTGCAAGAAGTTGACACGTCAACAATTCTACAATGTAAAGCATACCGCCATCAATCATTTCAGTTCTGAGAAGCTATCCAAGAAGGCGCCGAAGCATGAGAATGTGATCGAAGCACCTGATATGACCATGGAGGATTACCTATCTGTAAGTAAATTGTCAATGAGATTACATGTTTCTGCTAAGTTGTAATTGCATTATGTGTTCTTCACATGAGTATTGTTTTTTCAGGTTATGCCAGAATGGGCCTATGGTAAGGCTGACGCGTGGGAGGCGTTGGCGTCGAGGTGGCTTGGGGAGGACGCCGCGTTCAAAGCCTTGAGCGAGCGGAACAAGGCAAACCGCGGGACGGGGGGGACACATTGTGCGGGAGCCCGCAGCCATGAGCGCTTCAAGGAAAAGCTGGTATGGGTCCTTATTTGATACGTTTCATTCATTTCCCCTCATGTTCCTAATTTGATACGCATACCACTTTTTTGGCAATGCAGGAGGCCGATATAGGTCCTGTGTCGGACATGCAAGCATGGGAGAGGATGAAGATGAAGAAGCCCGATCTATCCGAGCCTCAGCCCTCGCTTCCCACTTACTGCAACAACACCGACGAGAACATAAGCAACTACGTCGAGTCGTTCAGAGGTCTTAATCCAGAGGTGGATGACCCTCTTGAGCATGACACCGACAAGAGAGCGTTGGTCCTCGCCGGGCACGGTTGGGAGCATGGCCGTTTGACCTGTCTTACTGCGGTAACCCCGCGTACTCCTGAGTTGGGCCTCGTGCGTGTCAAGGCTACACTCACCGCCGATGACCCGCCTGTCATGCCTCCTCGACAGCCTTCCCGAGCTCGCCCTGATGTAAGTTTTCCTCAATTTCATTCTCTTTCCGACATTCGTTCCTAGCTAAGTTGCTAAGTTGATGAGATTCATTCTATTTTCAAATTGTAGCCCGAATTCGAGGCAGCCTTTGAGGCCGCTTACGCGGCCTATGAGGCGGAGTATGACGTGTGGCTGCAGAAGAGAGCGGCGTATGACGAGTGGCAAGAGTTGCGGGATGCTGTAAGTTTCAACCTTAATATTTGCAATATGACAAGTCTCATTTCCTCTAGTTTGAACCTTCTTTTTCTACAACTCCTGACATCTAAACTATCTTGTAGGCGCATGAGAAGTTTTTTGCCACTAGAGAGCGGGAGCCGCTGCCTCCGCGTCCACCTAGCGTGGGGATGCCGCCCAAGTGCCCATCGAGGGAAGCGGTCGCCCTCACATACAAGCAAAGGACTCCGGTAAGTTATTGCCAAACCAGTTGTTACCCGCCGTACTGTGCTTTCAAAGTTGCTAACTTGGACTCAAACATGTAGGGCACGGGATGCTCCAGGACCGCACCCTTTGGTCGTGCTTCTGGCTCGCCGGCCTCCGCTCGTGCTCTCGTGCAGCATGGCGGTGGTGATGCCTCGCCGGATGCCACACCGTCCCGTCCCTCGCCGGATTCCACACCGTCCCGTCCCTCGCTGGTTCCCAGTGTGATTCGACGGCGGCTGGCCCACGTGGTCGGTCGCCTAATCTCACGCGGTCGGAGATGGGTACCTCGAGCGATAAATAGATGTAGGATGTCTCCGGGTGTGTTTGGATGAGTTTGAACTATGTTTGTGCCATTTCGACTTTGTATGAGTGTAATTTTGGTTTATATTTGTCATTTGAAGTTTCTATGATGGTATGGTATATATATGTATGATATTATGTGAGTTCTGTGATGTTTTGTATTTTTGCAATTTTATTTGTATTTAAAATGTGTTGTAAACCAGCATCCATTAAACCTGCAGTATGGTCACCACTACGCCGACGGCAATGCCGTCGGCGTAGGATGCCTGCCAGGCACACAGGGAACGGCCACGTCGCCTTATGGTGGCACATACGCCGACGGCATTGCCGTCGGCGTAGGAATCCTGTCAGACTCGCAGGGGTGGGGCCGGGCTGTTAGGATCTGGCTTATACGCCGACGGCAAGGCCGTCGGCGTAGACGTGTCTGCCGGACGCACCGGAGCAAGCCACGTCGACAAGTACGCCGACGGCATTACCGTCGGCGTATGATATGTTGACGGAAACGGAGACGGACGGCGTCTTGTGGGCCCCACCTACCATACGCCGACGGCTATCTTATACGCCGACGGCTTGTATCGTACGCCGACGGAAGGATACGCCGACGGCCATACGCCGACGGCGGCCGTCGGCGTACCTATACGCCGACGGTTTCTGGTCTTACGCCGACGGCTTCCGGCCGTCGGCGTATCGTGGCTTTCCTGTAGTGCGTGTCATGTATGGCAGGTCTCTCATACGTACCCATGTTACCACGGATGGTGATTTCAGGATTCACGTACACAATTTCTCTGTTCACTACTTTCGAAAACAAAAACTATGTTCGCTAAAGAAAAAAAATACACGTACACTATTCCAACACGTTACAATCACGTGGGAAGTAAGAAAATTTATCCCTTTTTTTTTTTTTTTGCACACACACGTCGCATTACTCCTTCCACTAAACAGAGAGAAAGAAAAGCTCTCGGCGATTCCATGAGATTGTCCTAAATCAATTTGCATCAGCGGGCTGCCACCAGCCTAGATGTACTAGCAGGTAAGTCTATTTCGAGTATACCAATCATTTCTTATTGATTAGTCGTGTTTACTAAGTAAGATGTACTGATTAGTCCTTTTTACTAGGTCATCAGTTTGGCCATAATCGTGGGAACTCATAGATGTAGTTGTTGAAAAACTAACTGTGGTATATTAACATTTTTACTTCACCTAATTTGTAGCCTCCGCAGGTATGTCACCTACAGTGATAAGTGCATTTTCTAACACAACCGAGACCTGATCAATTTAAGTTTAGGTCATATAAGGCTTTGAGACTCAGTTAATTTATCTAATGATGGACCTGTTCAAATTGATACGATTTTAGCAGATGAGAAGGTAGGTTACAGTTATTAAGTGTGTATCATGTCAAAAAATGTACTTAATACTTTGCAAGTATATTATTTGTACATACAGCAATATAACAAATGTTTCTATTAGAAACAAATATGTCAAATATTATGCCAATAGTTAGAGGAAAATCCATGTAATTGGTTTAGAAGTCCAAAACTTGGGACTATGATAACTATCGACCGTTGAGAACATTATTTTTCCAATAAAACATGAAAGGAATTTGTCGAAAGAATCGCTAAGTTGTCTAAACCAATACTTTGAAATTCTTGAGTTTAATGGAGTATGGAATATAACGATAGGCATACAAACCCCCACTAACTTTTACATGGTTAAATTTCTGTAATGGCTGAAATTGATTAATATTTGGGGAGATATATTTAGCTAATTTGTGGAGAGAGAATCTTTGGACATTCTCACATCACATTTCACAAAGAACATGTTGTCATGATAGTACAATATGAAAATTGACACAAAACAATAAGGGAACGTTCACAAAGAACATGTGTTATCTGATAGTACAAGCATGTTAGTTTGTTTTAGATAGTTTTGATGAATATTTAGAGAAAATGACATTGTGATTTAGAAGAGGCAGATGCATCGAAGTAAAATTAGAATCAAAGAAAGCGTATAGAGCCATGACATTACAAAAAAAAAGGACTTAGGTATGGGCAATTAATATCTCATTTAAATCTTGGAGAAGTGTAAGAGAGAAAGGTTGAAATATTGACCGAACATCTAGAACTTAGCTCTTAGTTATTAATTGTTAACACGTGGAACACATGCCTTTACTTAAGTCAGTATTGTTAGAGAAAATAAGTTGAAAGTACAAAACTGAGATCGGGTACGCACTTCGAAACAAGAAATCAAAACAAATATTTATACCCTTGACGAGAGGGTGCACAATTACAAAATTTGTAATATTTATAAACATAATCCATATTTATTAAGTACTTAAGTGTTCTTTAATTAGGCGATGTTTAATCATACATGATTCACTCCTAGAGTGGCAAATTTGGAGATCTTGGATGGATTACAAATTTTTCGAGAGCACTGAAATTATTAGTATTGATTGGAGAAATATCATAATATGGTGCTGGATGAACATAAGGATCCACTCGAATTAATATATACTAAGATATGAAGGCATGGCATTAGTAGAGATTATTTAGATGATCGAGGTCATACAATAAATTTATGACTTTAGAAATTATGAGCAATCTGAGTCGAGATAGTTATATTATACACGTGAGTCAGAGTGTATATCATCTGGATTGAAGATAACAGTAGGAAGGGTGTAAAAATACATCAAAATAGCACTACATGTGTTACAAAAAACACTACTTTGTAGAATATGATGACATGGCATTGTAGAAATCTCGCAACAAATATTCAACCACAAATTAAATGGTTTCAAACTTTTTCCACATTTCTATTTAACATAATATTTGTAGTGACCATAGAACCATCCCATTTATATTTCATACTTTTAGTATCCATGAAACAATAATGTTCACCAACCTGTTCAATATGCTAAAGAGAATTCCCTCGCATTTGTGAGGGCCACCTTGCTAGTTAAGTTAAAACCGTATATAGTATCAATGTTTTGCGACTATTTAAGTTAAAATTATTTTCATGCGGTAGGTGCTGCATGCATGCTGGGCTGGGCCGATGTGTACACAGGCTTGATAGGATGTGTGTTGGCAAGGTCTAGGAGGAAGTCAAGTGATTCAGCGTGTTGGATTGCTTGTGTACGAGTGAATGGAAAATTATTTTCGTCAAAGATAACATGACGTGAGATAATAACTCGACGAGACGAGAGTTCGAAGCATCAGAAGCCGCAGTGTGAGGAGGGGTACCCTAAGAAAACACACGCAGTTGAGTGGGATGCAAGTTTATGAGGGGTCGTGGTGGATTGGTTTGGTTTGCACATCAGCCGAAAGCTCGAAGGTCAGAATAGGATGTTGGTTTTTCGTGAAGCAGGGCATAGGGAGTACGAAACCCGATAGGTTTACATGGGTGTCGATTGAGTAGATAGGTGGCTATGGCTAGGGCCTTGACCCAGTATGGTGGCGGCATGTGAGCTTGAAAAGGGAGGGTACGGGTGATGTTGTTAAGAGTACGTAGGGCACTCCCAGCATTTCCTTTTTGTGGGGAGGTATATATAGGGACATGACATACGTAGATGAATGACGCGGCGAGCTACGAACTCGACTAAAGTTGAGTTAACAAATTCGGTGTCATTGTCTGTTCGTAGAGAGACTACATGAAGGTTAAATTGAGTGCGGGCATAGGCAACAAAATGAAATTAATGTGGACATCAGAGGCGTCGAATTTGTGCCGGAGAGGAAAAGTCCACATGAAATAAGAGAAATCATCAACTATAATAAGATAATATTTGAAGTCAGAATTGCACTCGACAAGGAGATGTCCAGAGATCACAATGGATTAATTGAAAGGGAGTGACACAAAAAAAAGTCAGCATTAGATAAAAACAGATTCATAAAAAGTGTCGCTCATTTTGTAATAAGTTAGTACAAACTTTATACTAAGTGGGCGACATTTTTTTATGGATCGGAAAGAGTATATTTTTGTGACCACGGCCGAAGCTAGGATAGTGGTCAGTCACAAAACAGACAAAATCAAAATTAGAAAACTTCTGCTCACACTTAATTAAGACACCATCTATAGTGAAGGTTGTATTGTATGGTCCAATTAGTCTGCCGCTAATTGATCACTCGATCGCTGAATGCTAGCTACGTGCACCCGTCCACCCATCTAGCCAACCACCTCACAAATGCATTAATCCCCCGAACGTCAACTGAATTGATCGACATGGCCAAGCCGACGGTCCATACATGCGTCTACACGTATCACTAGGTACCATGCTCCAATCAATTCAGAATCGGCATCTTCTCTTTCTCGGAACCCCTATTTAAGCTCATGCATTCCCTTGGATCTTCCTCACCAACGTCACTACTCGTCTCACCTTGCAAATCTAGCCATACCACCCATTTTGAGTAGCTAGCTAGCTCGAGAGTGAGAAGAGATGGCCCGTGCTACAGCTGCCCAGCTCGCAGTGGTCGCCATGGTGGCGGCGATGCTCCTCGCGGCTCCTTACACCGCCAACGCCATCAGCTGTGGTCAGGTGAGCTCTGCCTTGGCCCCCTGCCTGGCCTACGCTCGCGGCGGGGCCGGCCCGTCCGCCAAGTGCTGCAGCGGCGTCAGGTCGCTCGCCGGCGCCGCACGGACCACCGCCGACAGGCGTACCGCGTGCAACTGCCTCAAGAACGTGGTCAAGGGCAGCGGGGTCAAGGCCGGCAACGCCGCCAGCATCCCCTCCAAGTGCGGCGTCAGCATCCCCTACCCCATCAGCTCCTCCGTCGACTGCTCCAGGATCCGCTGATGAGATGATCCACGAACTGGCGCCATCAACGTTGTGTTGAGGTCATGGCGTCATATTATACCATACCACACACACACATAAATATATAAGTATGCTGAATAAATGCTGTGATCTCCATGTGAGAGAGGAGTCGTACGACCAGCTCTTGGTGGACGGTCATGGTTGTATCGGTAGTAGTGTTTCCTTGTACTTTTGCTCCCTTTGAGGACACACCAGAGTTTGCACCATATGTTTACGGCCAGTGTATTTGCACTGTGGATTATATATGGACTATTTTTCGTGAAAATCAAGATCGAGTTGTGCAATAGAAGTCCGCAATAGCTTCTTTATGACTTGGTGATGTGCTATGTCCAGTCCAGCGAGAGACAGTCAAAAGTCTTTATCGATAAAATAACAGAAGATTTTCAAATAAAATGGTAGTCTTTTCTATTAATTGTACTATATAATTAAGTTAAAACCATATATAGTATTAATGTTTTGCGACTATTTTGCATGGTTTTTGCTTCGTCTCGTCCTACCTCTAATTCTTTCCGTCCTCCGCCACTAGTGCACCCTGTTATGTTTTGGGAATCTCTAACTATATCAAAGACAAGCACTTTGGCAAGCTCTCAGCCATCGGGCTACTGTACAACTACAGTAATGAACAGTGCCGCGTGATCCGCACCATCTGTCGTCGATCCGACGGCCCGAAGGACGCGTCTGTGACGGTTTTCCAAAAACAACCCTACCAAAACCATAAATAGAACCCGCAGTCCACATTTCCCCGTATATAAGGACCTGAGTACAATTCCCGGAAACTTCGAGGTCCTTCGTGCAAAACCGCCTGCAGATCAATCCCTCCCCTTCTCTCTCTCGCACGCGGCCGCAGGTCGCCGCCGCCGCCGACGCGCGCCCCCGCCGCTCCCCGCTCAGATCTCTGGACACGGCGAGCTTCGCCGTCGCCGCCTCTCCTTCCTCGCCAATAGCCGCGTGCTGGGACGCCGTGCACGCGCCGAAATCGACGCCGGAGTCGTCGCTGCCCGTCCGCCGCGTCTGCAGGCTGCCGGCGACGCTCCGGCGACCTAAAGCGAGCGGCGCCACCACCTGCAGCTACCCCGCGCTCGCGCGCGTCGGACGCAGACGTGCCCACCCACACGTCCTAAAACGCGGTGACGCGGCGTCGCCGTGGTCCTCACCGTCGCGGCAGTGGCAGCCCTGGCCACTGCTGACGTCATCGCGACGTCACAGTGGGCCCGGCTGTCAGAATTTTATTTCTTTTCGCATAAATTTTCATAAAATGCTAAATTCCTCACATGTGGGCCCCATATTATTTAGACAATTTCCAGAAATTGACGAATACTGTAAAATCAACAGCTTCAGATCTTTCCACCGTAAGAATATGAAAAATAATTCGCAAACATCACAAAAATAAATGTTAATTAATTATAGAAAAATATAAACATATTTACACATCTCAATTTGGTAAAAATTTGGAAAAAATTCCATATACACTTGCTCCAATTATGTAGAGTTGAATTTAAAAAAATATCTCTAGCTACGGAATCCAGATGAATAATTGTGCATTTCCACCCATTATAGACATAAATTTAAGATTAATAATTTCTGAACATTTCAAATTTTTTGAAAAATTGGAGATACTCTAAAATATATCAACATGCTCACAAAAAAAAATGCCAACTACTTACAGAACAAAATGTTGGAGCATTTTGAATTTGTGAATATTTGACAAAATGCACTCCCCATAATTATGCAGAGTTGAATTTAACAAATGCTCACACTACGCCTTCCCTCTGATTATGGACTCTAATTGAACATTTCAATTAAGCAAAAATATTGGCAACAAAAACTAAATTAACTTCCTCTAAATATGAAATTCAGATGCAATTCCTCAAAATATATATTGACTTTACTAAATGCTCATATAATGCACATCTTGTGATTACGAAGATAAATTGATTATTTATGACAACATATAAACATAATCAAACATTCAAATTTGCTAAGTATTTGAAGTTACCCTAGCATTAAAAAAATGGATATAATTCTAACACATTTTCTCTCATTACAATTCAGATTTCATGGCAACATACAAACATATTTAAATACTTCAATTTGCTAAATATTCAGATATTCTCTAAACTTAAATACTTCAATTTGCTAAATATTCGGATATTCTCTAAACTATATAAAAAAGTGCTCAGAAAAATCAGCGGTAACTATATATGGCAAAACACAAAACATATTTCAACAATTCAAAACGGTCAATATTAAAATGCAATATAAATGAACTTTCCCGAATTGCGGACTCGAATCCAAAAAAATACATTAGCACTAACTACATACTCAAATTAAATATTAATTGCAAAATAGAAATATATTTGGATATTTCAAATTGCTATAATATTGGCTAACTATATGAAAGACAGACGGTTTCTCACTCCCTCGGCGCTCGGCTACTATTCTAAGGTACAGTAGCTACTGTAGAAGAAATATATTTGATTTCAAATTGCTAGAATATTTGCTAACTACATGAAAGACAGGCGGTTTCTCGCTCCCTCCACGCTCGGCTACTGTCCTGAAGTACAGTAGCTACTGTAGTATTATCACTAAAATACAAATATGTTCAAACATTTCAAACTACTAAATATTTGCATACTCTGCAAAATATATCAAAAAATGCTTAAAAAAACCAACCTATTCATACCAGTACTCCAATATTCCACAAAAAAATATCGAAAATGCTAAAGAAAAAAAAAGCTATATACTTATAGCAAAATACAAATATATTTGAACATTTTGATTTGGCCAAGATTTCGACACCATATAAACAAACTGTCCCTAAATGTGGAATGAAATTGTAATGGATTTTTCTAATTTAAATTAAATATTGACGCCGAAATACTAAAAAAAATGGTCACAAAAATGCTACCTATCCATAGCAAATGAAAAAACATATTTTATTTTTTTTTGAAAACTTCGAAATTTCAAACGGCTTCCAATTCTGATCATTTGAAAAAACATGAAAAAAACGAAAAACTTCCCACTTTCACTATTTTTTGAAATTCACAGAAAACATAAATCAATATCTCTGAATATGTCCGTAATAGAATACGAGTAGAATATCAAAACAATCAGAAAATTACATACGAACTACTTATGCTAGAGAATTTTTTTCATATTATTCAAATTTTGACACCATTTGGAGGTAATTAAATTACATTTTTTTAATTACAATCTAATATTGTCGCTGAAATACAAACATGTTCGAACATTTCAAACTACTAAACATTTGCATACTCTGAAAAAATATATCAAAAAATGCCAACAAAAAAAGCTACATATTCATAGCAAAATGAAATCAATACTCCGATATTCCATAAACTATATCGAAAATCCTAAAAAAATGGTATGTACTTATAGCAAAAAAATAAATATTTTTTTATCTCATTTTCTTGCAGTTTAAAAATCCATGGTATGCAGTGCTACAGATCGAACAAGCTGATTGATTACATTTTATAGATTGCTGCTTAGGCTTTCTTTTTCCATGCCAAGTGTGGCTATTGATTCCTCATATAGTTTTATTGAAATTGGTTTTGCTATGATCTTGGCGAGTTCGATCAATATATGGAACACAAAAAATAGTTACCCGTTTATCATTCTTCCTTTCAGAGAAAAAATGATTATTCTGACTTTTATCAAATTGAAAAAAATTCTCACCAAGGGTCGCCGCACCGAAATTCAACTAGTATGATAAATAGAGGAGTGGATAGCCAAGAGCTAAGGCATTCCAGCGGCTGGCAAGATGCCGTGTTTGGCACGGGTGACCATGGTGTGAGGGTTGACGGCCGGAACAGCCGGAAATGGCATGACCACGTGTGCGAGGTGGGGCGGGAGGCGGCGGGGGTGGTGGCGGTGGTGACGCGGCTTGAGATGGCGACTTAGCACTACTAGGAAAAAGCCTACCCGTGGCGCACCACTTTTTCCTACGCGTGGTGCACCATGCATGCGCCACGGGTAGCACGCCACTGGTGATTGTTACCCGTGACGCATCACGGTGATGCGCCACTGGTAAGAAGTACCCGTGGTGCAGCACGTGGTGCGCCACAGGTATCAATTTGGGGATTAAAAACAATTCAAAATTATTTGGTTGACGTCAACGGAACTGGCAGTGAGGGAGGGCGTCGGGACGGAGCCCGGACTCAAACGGGATGTAACATCCCGGAGTTTTCCCCCAAATTAGAATTTGTTGGCTTTTCTTTTGCATCATCATGACATCATCATAATTTTTGTTGCATTTTATCGTTTACAAATTTCAAAAAATGAATTAATTTGTTTATTATCATCACATGTGCTTCTAATTAATTTTTTGAAACAAACAAATAAAACTAATTTTAAATTCTTGTTAATCAATTAAATAAGCTTACAACTTTATATCTTGATAATATATTCTTGTGGTAAATATAAATCTGGCCTTTTATTTTCTTTCTCTCCTTTTGCTCTGCTTCTAAAATTCTGAGGAAAAAGAAAAGGCAAAGGAAGGAAAAAAAATAAGAAAATGTCCGAAGCCCTCTCTCTCTCCTTCATCTCTCTTTTCCGGGCCCAGTCCACCCCGATCCGGCCCATACCGGTTCACCAGCGTCCTCTTCGTAAGGACGCGCTGGAGACGTCGCTGTCACCTCACAGCCGCGCCGTCGCCACCTCCCCCATGCCACCTCGCCTCTCCCACCTGCTCCCCTCTATAAAGCCAGCCACCGGCCGCTCCCTTTCCCCTCTCCTAACCCTAACCCTTCTCCCTCGCGCCGCCACCTTCCTCTCCCCTTTCTTCTACCTCCTGTTCTTCCTCTACACCGAGAGCACCACCAAAGGGACCCGTCGCCGCCTCGCCGCCATGGAACCCCACACGCCTAGCTGAGTTCGGGAATTGAACCGCCTCGCCGTCGCCGTCCTCTATGCAGGAGATCAAAGCCGGAGCTGCCACGGTCATCTTCCCCGTCGTCGACTACGCCCGCGGGAGCACGCCAAGGTCGCTGACGTCCGCGTCTTCAGCTCGTCGTCATGGTCCCCGAGGCCGATCGACGACTCTGAGCGCCTTGGTGAGCACCCCGTACACCTGGGCTTCTCCTCTCCTCCCTCCCAATGCTCTGGGTGACCAGCCGTCGCGCGACACCATCTTTCCCGGCCGCCATGGCCGAGCTCGGGCAGGCTGCTGTCGATGCTCCTGCACCCTCACGCCTTACCTACACATGCTCACCACCTCCAGGTCCAGCACACATCCGCTGCACCGCATGCACCAGCTCAGACACATGTCCTGGCCTGCACCCTCCATCTCCCGATCGAACAAGGGAACCAGCAGTCGCTGCAGTTCCTCCGCCCTGTTCCTCTTGTTGAAATAGGCTTGTGTTCTAGGGAGTCGAAACTCTGGTGGGTCCGAGGGACCCGAACCAGTTTGCCTACTCGGGGAGTGTCCCGAGTCGAGTCCTCGAGTCGGAGCATGTTCTGACTCGACAGTTGTAACCGGGACTCGAGTTGTCTTCGGGTCCGGCTGGTGCAGTTCGTACAGTAGAGTGGGTAGATAGGACGTGCTAGACGTCACATACACTGTAGACGAGTCTGTGGCATCATCCACAGTGAACTCATGTCATGACGTCGTCAATAGTGGCGGTATGGCATGACATAGTGTAGGACCCGCCACATCAAGTCGGATGTGACGGGATAGTTGACTATTGCATGCGGCTTGCCCCGGCCGGCTATTTAATGGGAGGAATAGAGAAGTGAAAATTGGAGGCAAAAAATTCATTCCACAAACACACCTTCCCTTCTTCTCTCTCCTGGTGCTTTCCTCTCTAGCTCTCTCTCACTCTTGCGATTCGCATTAGGGCCAACAATTGGTATCAGAGCCTTGTGAGTTTGAGAGCTCGCCGGAGATGGCACCGGAGACAGGCGTGCTCATCCCCGGGGCGGGCAAGCTCGCGGCGGAGGAACAGAAAGCTGGAAGAAGCTCGGTGGTACTCCAGCAAGTTGTCCGTGATTCCGGTGGTTCATGGCTGATGCTCACGCGGTCGAACTACGCGGACTGGGCCCTCCATATGCAGGTCATGTTGGAGGCGTGCCAGGTTTGGGTCACCGTCAGCGACGGGACGCCGGAGCGCGAGACGGACCGTGCAGCGATGGAGTATCTGCTGCGCTCCATCCCGCCGGAGATGATCTCCACCCTCGCCGCCAAGAACACGGTGAAGGAAGCTTGGGACACGGTGAAGACGATGCGACTCGGGATGACCCGGGTGCATGACGCGAAGGGAACGGCGCTGAAGAAGAAGCTCCAGTGCATCAAGTTCGCGGACGGCGAGGGCATCGACGACTTCGGCATGCGCCTGTCGTCCCTCGTGTCGCAGCTCGGCGTACTCGGAGTCACCATCGGCGAGCCGGAGGTCGTTCGTAAGTTTCTCTCCGTTGTTCCCAAGAAGTTCTCGCAGATGGCATGCTCCATCGAGACCCTGCTCGACCTCGACATGCTCTCCATCGAAGAGCTCATCGGCCGGCTCAAGGCGGCTGAGGAGCGCTACGAGCTGGAGGAGCCGATGGTCAAGCAAGTCAGCAAGCTACTTCTCTCTGAAGAGGAGTTGTTTGCGCGGATGAAGCTGCGAGATGGAGGCTCATCGTCCAGCGAAGCCGGACGTTGCGGCGGCAAGCCACGCGTACGCGGTAAGGGCAACCCGGGTGCGAGAGGCACCGGGAACCGCGACACAAAGGACTCGTGTCGGTACTGCAGAGTCGTCGGCCACTGGGCGCGAGACTGCCGCAAGAAGAAGCGCGAGGAGGGCGAGGCCCACCTCGTGCGCAGCGGAGGCGACAACGACGACGCGCTGCTCATGATGCAGGCGTGCACCGTGGCGTCTGCCCCGCAACTCCCAGCATCGACTCAGGCGGAGTCGGGCGCATCGGAGGCGGCACCCTCGTCTCGACCGGTGGCAGAGTCAGGGACTCGACCGGTGGCGGAGTCGGAGGGAGTGTCGACTCATCCGAAGGAGCACTCGCGGATCCATTGGGTTGCAGAGTGGGACATGCTGGCTCAGGAGGAGTCGGCCCTGTCGAATCGCAAGGAGTCGGCCCTCTTCCTGCTGGTGGAGAAGACGCATGTCAACCTAGCGCAAGGAGGGGACACAAAGGAGGGCGTCTGGTACCTCGACTCAGGTGCCACCAATCACATGACTGGTGACCGCGCCGCGTTCACGGAACTCGACAAGTTCGGTGACGGCTCGCGAGTCGACATCTGCGAGCAAGGGACGGTGTTGTTCGTCTGCAAGTCAGGCGAGCACCGGGCCGTCACCGGGGTGTATTACATACCTCGGTTGAACACGCAGATCATCATCCTGGGCCAGTTCGACGAGAATGGCTGCCAGGTGCTGATTGAGGATGGGCTCCTCCGGGTGCGTGATAGGGAGCGGCAACTACTGGTGAAGGTCGGGCGGGAGCCGAACCGGATGTACAAGCTGACAGTACGAGTCGCTCAGCCGGTGTGCTTGGCAGTGCACACAGGTGCCGACTCGGCCTGGACTTGGTATGCAAGGTTCGGGCACCTCAACTTCGACAGCCTGCGTCGACTCGCGAAAGGCGTCATGGTGTGTGGCCTCCCTCTGGTGGAGCACATGAACCAGCTCTGCGACGCCTGCCTAGTCGTGAAGTAGCGGCGAGCCTCCTTCTCCAAGCAGGCGAAGTTCCGGGCGAGGGAGCGACTCGAGTTGGTCCATGGTGACCTCTGCGGGCCGATCACCCCGGCAACTCCAAGTGGCAAGAGGTACTTCCTCTTGCTTGTCGACGACCTGACGCGGTACATGTGGCTCACCCTTCTTGCGACAAAGGACGAGGCCGCAGCTGCCATCATCCGACTCCAGGCAGGAGCCGAGTCGGAGTCCAGCTGCAAGCTGCGTATGCTGAGGACGGATCGCGGAGGCGATTTCACCTCCTGCTCCCTCACGGCATACTGCGCGGAGCTCGGAGTGGAGCGTCACCTAACGGCTCCCTACTCCCCGCAGCAGAACGGCGTCGTGGAAGCGATGCAACCAGACGATTGTGGGCATCCCCGCAGTCTGCTGAAGTCCAAGAGAGTCCCCGGCGAGTTCTGGGGTGAGGCGGTGACGACGGCCGTGTTCATCTTGAACAGGTCGCCGACCAAGAGTGTGGACGGCTTGACGCCGTTCGAGGCCTGGCATGGCCGCAAGCCGGACGTGCACTACATGTGCACGTTCGGGTGCATGGTGCATGTCAGAGAGACGCGACCCGGGCTGAAGAAGCTCGATGATCGCATGAAGCCGATGATCTTCGTGGGGTATGAACCCGACACGAAGGGTTATCGGGCATACGACCTGGCTACAGGCCGAGTCGCCGTCACCCGTGACGTGGTGTTCGACGAGAACGCGCGTTGGGACTGGAGTTTGATGGACTCTCCGGTGAACACGTCTGGAGCCGACTCCTTCACGGTCGAGCACATGGTGTTCGAGCCACAGCCGACTCCAGGGGACGGGAGTGCGGGTCCTGGACCCGACTCGCCGCCTTCTCCAGGTCCGACTTCCCCGACTCCAGGAGCCGAGAGTGAGTCACCCCCAGCCGATTCTCCAACAACACCGGGGTGCCCGACGGCCGAGTTGACGACTCCGGCTGTCACTGGCGTCGAGTTCGTCACGCCACCATCAAGGTATGCAAGTATGCTTGATGCAGAAGACGACACCGAGCTCGAGCACCGGTTCCGCACTCTGCAGAACATGCTCGAAGCAGGTCCGGCTCAGGACCCGGACGAGGAGCTTCACTTCCTCGCCTCCGAAGAGCCCGGCTCGTTCGACGAGGTCAAGTCGGATGCCAGCTGGAGGTGTGCGATGCAGGAGGAGCTCAAGGCCATCGAGTCCAACTCGACTTGGTGGCTCACCACCTTAGCACCAGGTCACCGCGTGATCAGCCTGAAGTGGGTCTACAAGGTGAAGAAGGACGTGCATGGCGAGGTCCTTAAGCACAAAGCTCGCCTGGTGGCGAAGGGCTATGTGTAGAGGCACGGGGTCGACTACGACGAGGTCTTCGCTCCCGTGGCCCGACTCGAGTCAATCCGACTCCTGCTGGCGGTGGCCGCGGACTCGGTTGGGACGTCCACCACATGGACGTCAAGTCTGCCTTCCTCAACGGCGAGTTGGAGGAAGAGGTGTACGTGCAGCAGCCAGCCGGCTTCGCTGCAAAGGGGAAGGAGCATCTGGTGCTCCGACTCGACAAGGCGCTCTACGGCCTCAAGCAGGCGCCAAGGGCATGGAACACCAAGCTCGACGCATGCCTCGTCAAGCTCGACTTCACCAGGTGCGAGTCGGAGCATGGCATGTATGCACGGGGCGCGACGCCAACTCGACTCCTCGTCGGAGTCTACGTTGACGACTTGGTGATCACGGGCTCCGACTCCAGCGACATCGACAAGTTCAAGCAGGAGATGCAGAGCCTGTTCCAGATGTCCGACCTCGGGCTGCTGAGCTACTACCTCGGCATTGAGGTCCGACAAGGGCCAAGTGGGATCGACATCTCGCAGGCGGCCTATGCCCAGAAGCTGCTGGAGAAGGCAGGGATGGCCGGGTCCAACCCCTGCCAGGTGCCCATGGAGCCGCGCTTCAAGCTGTCCAAGAACAGCACGGCTCCACCGACGGATGCGACCACGTACCGGAGCATCGTCGGGAGCCTCCGGTACTTGGTGCATACTCGACCGGATCTGACTTTCGCAGTCGGGTTCGTGTCTCGTTTCATGGTGGCGCCAACTCAAGAGCATCTGGCGGCCGTGAAGCACATCGTCGGGTCACCTCGACTCGGATGTAGGTATGGCAGAGGTGCAGGTGCACCACGCCTAGTCGGCTACAACGACATTGACTTGGGTGGGGACGTTGACTCGCGCAAGAGTACGTCTGGCATGCTGTTCTTTCTAGGGAGCAGCCCAGTGACCTGGCAGTCCCAGAAGCAGTCGGTCGTGGCTCTCTCGAACTGTGAATCCGAGTACGTGGCTGCTACCACGGCTGCTTGCCTGGGGATCTGGCTCTCTCGGGTGCTAGCCGAGTTCAGTAGCGGCAAAGCTAAGAAGGTGGTGCTCAAGGTCAACAACAAGTCGGCACTCGCGCTCGCCAAGAATCCCGTCTTCCAAAAGCGCTCAAAGCACATCGAGCTGAAGTACCATTTCATTCGAGACTGCGTGGAGGCGAACAAGATCGAGTTGGAGTTCGTGCCCACCGAACATCAACTCGCGGACATGCTGACCAAGCCACTTGGACAAGTCCGCCTGGTGGAGCTATGCTCAAGGATCGGCATGGTGGAGGTGTCGCCGAAACTCAAGCCTAGGGAGTGATTGTTGGAATAGGCTTATGTTCTAGGGAGTCGAAACTCTGGCGGGTCCGAGGGACCCGAACCAGTTTGCCGACTCGGGGAGTGTCCCGAGTCGAGTAGTCGAGTCGGAGACTGTTCTGACTCGACAGTTGTAACCGGGACTCGAGTTGTCTTCGGGTCCGGCAGGTGCACTGTACAGTTCCTACAGTAGAGTAGGTAGATAGGACGTGCTAGACGTCACCTACAGTGTAAACGAGTCTGTGGCATCATCCACAGTGAACTCGTGTCATGACGTCGTCAACAGTGGCGGTATGGCATGACGTAGTGTAGGACCCGCCACGTCAAGTCGAATGTGACGGGATAGTTGACTATTGTATGCGGCTTGCCCCGGCCGGCTATTTAAAGGGAGGAATAGAGAAGTGAAAATTGGAGGCACACAGATTCATTCCACAAACACACCTCCCCTTATTCTCTCTCCCGGTGCTCTCCTCTCTAGCTCTCTCTCACTCTTGCGATTCGCATTAGGGCCAACACCTCTGAACCTGAAAGGCGGAAACTTGTTGTCTAAAATTAAGTTAACATCACCTAGCTGCTACTTGTACCGTGGGATCCAGTTTACATCACCAACACCGAGCCAGCCCAGTGGCTGCATCCCTTCTCCTCTCCCTTGCAGACCTGAGATTAAATCCCTGCTTCGGCTATAAGCCCACCCTTTTTCTGTTTTATTTTTATTTTTTGCAAAATATGTTTATGTCATATCTTTTAGTCCATAAGTCCAAACTAAAAGTGTTATATATGAAAGTTGTTCAGAAAAATGTAAGGAGTATTAATATGTCATCCATGCTTATGTTTGCATCATATAGCTTGCTCTTTAGTTTTATTTCCGTATATCACCTAAATAATTAAATATGGAATATAAGGGGAATAATATAATTGTTGACCCTATTCCATTTAATTTTGATTAGCTCACCCATGCCTTGTTCCTCCTTGTTAAATCAACATTTAATTTTGATGCTTAGAAAAATAACTTGAACCATATATTTAAAATTCGGAATCTTGGTTCCGTTTAAATGTGGTTAAGTTGCATCTCTCATGTTTTGCCATGCCATGCATGCATTGCATCTACCTGCTGGATCTTTTGCCGTAGTGTAAGATGCATCTTTTCCGTTGTCCGGTGTTTGTTGCTTCTTCGGGAATAGGACGTTGAGTTGATGTGAGCAACGATGGATTCTGCTACCTCTACCGGATTGCAGGCAAGCAATACTCCCTTGCTATCTTTGCTTGTTTTCTACCTTTTGCTCCTATCTTTTATTCCTTGCTAGCCTTATGTTACGATGCTTGTGTCTCGATCCTATCCACATGTTTACCTGGCATCCATGATATAGCCACACCTCCACATCCTTTTAACATGTTGTTTGTTTACCTTGTTAGCCTAGCGAGTTCTACTAGCATGCTTAGCAGTTGCTTGTGGAGTCCTGATGACCCACAAGTATAGGGAATCTATCGTATTCCTTTCGATAAGTAAGAGTGTCGAACCCAACGAGGAGCAGAAGGTGTTGACAAGTGGTTTTCAGCAAGGTTTCACTGCAAGCACTAAAAGAGAAATGTTTTTGGATTTTTGATTTAACGAACAAATAAAGAACAAGTAAATAAAAGAGTGCTACGATAATTGCAGCAAATAGCCCAATCCTTTTAAGCTCAAAGGACAGGCCGGTTATGTTACTTATGAAGATTAAAACGTTCTCGAGGACACATGGGAGTTTCTACCTAGCCAGTTTCATTGCACGCCGGTGATTAACCTTCAATGTTTTGATAAAGTGCTGTGTGGGTGGACCTATGCGAATGCACCGCCCTTACTTGGAAAAATACATACTTGTGATTAAACCCCTTGCAAGCATCCGCAACTACAAGAAAGTAATTAAGATAAAAACCTAACCACAGCCTTAAACTCCGAGACCCTACACTCCCTAGTGCACTAGTTCACAAATTGGGGTTTAGGTTTCTGTCACTCCTGCAACCCTACCATAAGCAAACTAAATACCCTATGCATTCCCCTAGGCCCTTTGAAAGGTGAAGTATCATGTAGTCGACGTTCACACGATACCACTAGAGGAATAACACCACAACATAAATCAAACCATTAAATATTACTCAACATTATGCAATTACTAGCAACTAGGCTTTCCCCATGTCCTCAAGAACCAAACGAACTACTCACAAGACATCATATAGATCATGATCAGAGGTGATATGAATAAGGGCGACAATCTAATTGTAATGGTAATTCACCGATAAAACTCTCAAACATCAACTACAAGTGGTAATCAACGCCCGGGATATGATTCCGATAAACTAAGAGCAACACAATGATAATTGTTCCAGCGATATGAGATGGGATGACAGCGGTGATGATGGTGCTGATGGTGGAGATGATGTTGATGATGATCCCGATGATGCTTGGCGTGATGGCGTTGACGATGGCGGCGATTCCCCCTCCGGGAGGGAAATTTCCCGGCAGATTTCTCCCTGTCGGGGCCCTTCTTTTCTCTGTCTGGTTTCCGCCTCGTGGAGGCGGCGGAAAAATTCCTCGTCGATGCCCCCCGATGTTTTTAGGTCAGGGGTGAGTAATACGCCGAAGGGGAGCCGGAGGGGGGCCATAGGGGCGGGCCCCTGCCGCGGCCAAGGGTGGGCCCACGGGTGCAGGCCGCCCCTGCCCCCTGGAGCTCCACTCCGTGCCCCCTTTCGGCTCCGTGACTTATTCTTCAAAATATTGACTTCATAATTTTTCTGGAATTTTCTGAGCTTCCGACGTCAGGTATCTTGACTGGTACTTTTTCAGCTGATTTCTGGCTCCGACAGATCCATCCCCAATAATTGCCAAACATGCAAAATAAGACAAAATAACATAAATATTGCATCATAATATTAAATATATCAATGAATAAAGATAAATTATGATGTAAAATAGTGATGCAAAATGGACGTATCAACTCCCCCAAGCTTAGAATCCGCTTGTCCCCAAGCGAAAACTAAACTCGGTAAACATGACCACAGGTTTATATAGTGAAGTGTCGATAAATAAAGAATACGAACATGAAGCATCAGTACTTACTCATCAAACACAAATATATCTTAAACAACAACCTTTCTCTCATAAAGCTTCTCGAAGACAAGTGATGTAACTACAACATGTTAAGGTGAAAGAAGACAGAAACTTATTAAGCAAAGACAAAACGAGACTCCGCTTAAGAAACAATTATACTTATCAGCCCATATTTCAAGAAAGATTCATTTAAATGCTTCAACTATCCGGTCATCTTCCCACGAGTTGCAAATCGTCAAAGCTATATCCTTATAACAAAAGAGTTAGAACTGACATAAGAAAAATGAATAACTATCATGAGACATAAAAGACATAATGTAGATATCATAATTGCTTAACATCAAAATTCAACACTATGAGTTTGCTTGTAGAAGGTAGAGGAAGTAGGTGAACTGACTCAACAATAAGTAAAAGAGAGGCCCTTCGCAGAGGGAAGCAGGGATTAGTCATGTGCTAGAGCTTTTTGGTTTTTAAAACAGAAGTAAAATGATTTTGAGGTATGCATGCTTTCGTCAACGGCTTCACAACAGAGACGCTATCTACTCCCCCATGACAAGCAAGGTTTTTAGACTTGTGAGAGCAGCTGGTTTTTAGAGGAGCGAGTACGCTCCTCTTTCTCCTTGGTTTCACCACTGTCCAATGTTTGAGCTGATTTCTTAGGTTTGCATTGCGCGGAGGAGAATGGTGAGTTATATTTATATTTTGCTTAAGCTGCTCTCGGGTTGATTCAAGTGAAGACATAATCCATCGACACCGGGTGAAAGGGGGGAAATGACCTTGCTCGTCACAAGTTATATCTAGCTCTCCACTGCTCTCTCATGAGCTTAAAAACAGAGGCACAAAAAGGAGTATTTTGAATTTTTAAAGGTAGCACATGACAAATTTACTTGGAGTGGCAAGAAATACCATGCATAGGTAGATATGGTGGACTCAGCTGGCAAGAAAGTTTGGCTTTGGGGAATAGATGCACGAGTGAACCATACACTCAGTACAGGGCTTTAGGCTAGAGAGGCTTTAAAGCAAACAAACAGTGTTGAGAGATGTAAATCAACTATGCTATCAAAAACAATATGTCAAACATGCAACATAAAACTTATCATCACTATCAGAAATAAATCTAATACAAAGGTGTATGAGCTGGAAGGTTCACAAGCATGTAAGACATACAAGATAGTGTATTTGCAATTAAATTCTTCTTCTCTACTCAAGCACCAAAGCAATTATTGCAGTTTAAACGAAGCCATGCTTATCAATACCGAATAAACTTCTACTCATGCACCCAATGTCAAATCATTACTTACCACAAGATCAGCAGATGAGAGAGATTGCCATAATAAAATATAAAGTGCAGAAGAATAAAGGATACTTCCCATTTATATTCCATTAGAAAACCACACACCAATGGATACAAAAGACTCACGACGAGTGACAAGACACAATGCAAAACCATACTACATGATAACTTCTCTACTCATGATACGACTCACAAGACGGCGAAAAATAAAAGACATAAGATAAAGATACCGGGGCACTCCCCCAAGCTTGGAACAAGCCAAGGGAGTGTCGTTACCCATAGTGCTCGAATTTATGAGAAGGACTTCCTTCTCCATAACTTGTCGCCAAACTTCCACGGGAGGTGCTTCCCGTCAACGAAAGACGAACGAGTCTCTTCGGACCTGAAACTTGCAGCAGAGCTTATACGCTTAAATCTAAGTTCATACTCACACATCTGATTGTGAAGATCATAGATCTGTGCTTGCAGATTAGCAGTCTCAGTCTCCAATAGAAAAATCTTCTCCATTAATTCATTGGTTTCTTGCTTGTGAAGAGTGATAAGTTCAGCAACGATGCGGTGATTGACGCTCACTCCACGCTCAATCATCTCCTTGCACTTGAAAACCTCATGCTCAACCTCTTCCAACCTTGTCTTCATGTCTCCTTCCTTCTTGGGGCCTTGAAGATCTTGTTTAGGAAGCATACCATCCTTGAGCTGGAGGACTTGAGGATGCATCTTGACCTCGGCTAGGTAGGGGTTGATGACGTTCTTGACGAAATCGTCGTTGGAAGAGCTCGGAGAAGTCATCTCGACTAGGGTTTGAGCGAAAGCAATCTGCCAGAAAAGACTCGAAAAGAAAACACGACGAAAACACAGGATACGCTTCTCGAAAAATTCGGGGAAATATATAGCGAAAATTTTTGCAATAAAAGGAAGGCGACGGGACTAGGCGGAGTCGGAGGCGGTGTCCAGAGGCCAGGGGCGGGTCTCCACCACGGCCTAGGGTGGGGCCGCGGCAGAGGGCCGCCTCTGCCTCCTGGACCCCGTCTCGTACTCCGTCCAGTCTCCAAATTTTCCTAATTTTCGAAAAATAAATAATATAAGTTTTCTGGAATTTTCCGAGACACTTTCCTTACCGAAACAGTTACCTATTCGTTTGCTGATTCTGGAGTCTTCCGGTATTTGGTTTCGATGAGTTCTTCCGGAGAAACCACTTGAATAACATCAGCATCCTTTTCCAAGGGATTACCGGAGATGTAGTGCTTAAGTCGCTGACCATTCACCACTTGAGGTTTGTCTCCGTCAAGATTATTAATCTTTATAGCTCCGGAGCGATAGACTTCCTCAATGATGAATGGTCCCTCCCATTTTGATAGCAATTTTCCTGCAAAAAATCTGAGACGAGACCTATACAAAAGCACTTTATCACCAACATTAAATTCTCTTTTCAAAATTCTTTTATCATGCCATCTCTTTACTTTTTCCTTAAAGAAACGAGCACTTTCATAAGCCTCGTTTCTCCACTCATCCAAGGAATTCAATTTAAGCAACCTAGTTTTACCGGCAAGATTAGGATCAGAATTAAGTTGTCTAACAGCCCAAAAAGCTTTATGTTCTAATTCAAGAGGCAAATGACATGCCTTCCCATAAACCATTTTATAAGGAGACATACCCATAGGATTTTTATAAGCAGTTCTATAGGCCCATAAAGCATCATTAAGTTTTTTAGACCAATTCTTCCTAGACTTGTTAACGGTCTTTTGCAAGATCAGTTTAATTTCTCTATTAGTTAATTCAACTTGCCCACTAGTTTGAGGATGATACGGAGAGGAGACTCTGTGATTAACATCGTACTTAGCTAAAACCTTTCTAAAAGCTCCATGAATAAAATGAGATCCTCCATCAGTCATAAGATATCTAGGCACACCAAACCTAGGAAAAATAACTTCTTTAAGCATTTTTAGGGAGGTCTTATGATCAGCACTTTTAGTTGGTATAGCTTCCACCCACTTAGTAACATAATCTACAGCAACAAGAATATGAGTATTACCATGAGAAGTGGGAAAAGGACCCATAAAGTCAAACCCCCAACAATCAAAAGGTTCAATAACAAGAGAATAATTCATAGGCATTTCATTACGTCTACTAATGTTACCGACCCTTTGACACTCATCACAAGATGAAACAAACTTTTTAGCATCCTTAAATAAAGTAGGCCAATAAAAACCTGATTGAAGAACCTTATGTGCAGTCCTTTCACCTGCGTGATGTCCTCCATAATCACTATTGTGGCACTTCCTCAATACCTCCTCCTGTTCATGCTCAGGAATACATCTCCTCAAGATTCCATCAGCTCCCTCCTTGTATAAATGTGGGTCATCCCAAAAGTAATGCCTCAAGTCATAGAAGAATTTCTTTTTCTGTTGATAAGTAAAACTTGGAGGCAAAAATTTCGAGACAATAAAATTAGCATAATCAGCATACCAAGGAGCATCATGAGAAGTTACCTTAACGACGGCAAGTTGTTCGTCAGGGAAACTATCATTTACAGGGATGGGATCATGAGGAATATTTTCCATTCTAGACAAATTATCAGCTACAGGATTTTCTGCACCTTTTCTATCAACAATATGCAAATCAAACTCTTGCAGCAAAAGCACCCATCTAATAAGTCTAGGCTTAGCATCTTTCTTCTCCATAAGGTACTTAATTGCAGCATGGTCAGTATGAATAGTTACTTTAGAGTCCACAATATATTGTCTAAATTTATCACAAGCAAAAACGACAGCTAAAAATTCCTTTTCAGTGGTTGCATAATTTTTCTGTGCACTATCCAAAGTTTTACTAGCATAATGAATTACATTCAACTTCTTATCAATTCTTTGGCCAAGGACAGCCCCTACAGCATAATCACTAGCATCACACATAATTTCAAAGGGTAAATTCCAATCAGGCGGTTGAACTATAGGAGCGGTGATTAAAGCTCTTTTTAGTACCTCGAAGGCTTCCTTACAATCTTCATCAAAAACATATGGAACATCTTTTTGAAGAAGATTAGTGAGGGGCCGCGACATCTTAGAAAAATCCTTAATAAACCTCCTATAAAAACCAGCATGACCGAGGAAACTACGAATACCTTTGATGTCTCTTGGATAGGGCATTTTCTCAATTGCTTCAATTTTGGCTTTATCAACTTCAATCCCCCTTTCAGAAATTTTATGTCCAAGCACTATGCCTTCATTTACCATGAAATGACACTTCTCCCAATTGAGAACAAGATTGGTCTCCTCACATCTCTGCAAAACTTTGTTAAGATTATAGAGGCAATTGTCGAAAGAAGTTCCATAGACGGAGAAATCGTCCATGAAGACTTCCACAATTTCCTCACAAAAGCCATGAAAAATAGCAGACATGCATCTTTGAAAAGTAGCAGGTGCATTACACAAACCAAAAGGCATACGTCTATAGGCATAAGTTCCATAAGGACAAGTAAAAGTAGTTTTTTCTTGATCTTCAAATTTAACAGCAATTTGAGAGAAACCAGAATAACCATCAAGGAAACAAAAGTGAGAATTCTTAGACAGTCTTTCAAGCATTTGATCAATAAAAGGCAAAGGATAATGATCTTTTCGAGTAGCCTTATTAAGTTTCCTATAATCAATGCACATTCTATACCCTACAACTGTTCTTTGAGGAATGAGTTCATTATTATCATTAGCAACAACAGTCATACCTCCTTTTTTGGGAACACAATGAACAGGACTAACCCATCTACTATCAGCAATAGGATAGATTATACCTGCATCGAGAAGCTTGAGTATCTCATTCCTTACCACATCCTTCATCTTTGGATTCAATCTTCGTTGATGATCAACAACGGGCTTCGCATCAGGCTCAAGATTAATTGCATGTTGACAAATAGATGGAGAAATCCCTGAAGATCATCAAGAGTATATCCCAATGCAGCTCGATGTTTCCTAAGGACCTCCAATAATCGCTCCTCCTCTTTCACTGAAAGGTTAGAATTGATAATAACAGGATATATTTTCTTCTCATCCAAATATGTATATTTGAGAGTGTCTGGAAGAGCTTTTAATTCAAAAACAGGATCTCCCTTTGGAGGTGTCTGGGTCCCCAGAGACTCCACAGGTAGATCATGCTTTAGAATAGCCGGCTGTCTAAAGAAGACTTCATCAATTTCCTCTCTTTCCTGCATAAACATATCATTCTCGTGCTCCTCCATATATTGCTGCAAAGGATCATTAGGAGGCACAGCAATAGAAGCAATTCTTTCAATAATAAGATCCTCATTAGGTAATTCTTTATCATAACGATGTCTAGCAAATTTGGAAAAATTAAATTCATACGGCTCTCCAGCGAATTGAACAGAGACCTTTTCTTTCTTAAAATCTATAACAGCACTACAAGTATTTAAGAAAGGTCTACCAAATATAATAGGACAAAATTTATCTTTAACCGACCCCAAGACAAGGAAATCAGTTGGATATTTTACCTTACCACATAAAACTTCAACGTCTCTGACAATTCCCACCGGGTGGATGACATCTCTATTAGCCAATTTAATCTCCAAATCAATATCTTCAAGCTCGCATGGTGCAATTCCGCGCATTACTTCTTGATAAAGTGTATAAGGAATAGCACTTGCACTTGCACCCATGTCACATAATCCATAATAGCAATGATCACCTATCTTGACAGAGACAACAGGAGTACCAACAACTTTTGCACTTTTATCCTGTCTAACAATGTTAGTAGCAGCTTCACAAAAATAAATAGAACTTCCATCGACGTTCTCAGTTACAAGATCTTTAACCAAAGCTACTGGAGAGGCAATTTCAAGTTGTTCATCAGGTTCATAAGCTTTCCTTTCACTTTTATTAACCACACTAGCCACGATTGAGTGTTCTTTAATTTTTATAGGAAAGGGTGGTTTTTCAAAGTAAACAGCAGGTAAAACAGATTCAACTGTTTGGACAGGCACATCATCACTAGCAAGCACATCCGTTTTACAAACATCTTTAAATGGTTCATGATACTTATCCCACTTTTCTTTTGGAATATTAATATGGTCAGCAAAGGATTTACAAAGATCAACAACAATTTGAGAATCGAGCCCAAACTTAGCACTAAGCATATTAAAACGTTCAGTTTCCATGAAAGATTTAATGCAGTCATACTCATAATTTATACCTGATTCTTTACCTTTGTCGATCTCCCAATCTTCCGCATTGCGATAAATCCTTTCAATTAAATCCCATTTAGCATTAACTTCTTTGTTTGTAAAGGATCCAAGAGAAGAGGCATCAAGCATATCCTTATCATTGCGAGGCAGCCTCGCATAAAAATTGTTAACAATTATATCATTAGGAAGCTTATGATTGGGGCATTTAAGCATTAAAGATTTCAACCTCCCCCAAGCTTGAGCGATGCTTTCTCCTTCATGTGGACAAAAGTTATAAATATAATTTCTATCTTGATGAATTTCATGAAGAGGATAAAATTTAGAATAAAAGAGAGACATAAGCTCTTTCAATCCATCAAGTGAGAATTATCCAGAAGCATATACCAATCCATAGCTTTATCCTTTAGTGATATTGAGAATAATTTCCTCATGATTACCTCTTTTGACATACCTGCAATCTTAAATAGCTCACACAGATCTTTAATATAAAGCAAATGATAACCTGGATGGATGGTTCCATCCCCTGCATAACGGTTACTCATAACATGATCAATAATTCCCATGGGTATTTTAAATGGATCAATTTCAGAGAGCGGAGGACTCTTATCCACCACAGGTGCGGTGGCAGAGTCACTCCCAAACAACATATTAAGTGAAGAGTGCTCCATAACGAAGCAAAGTAACAAGCAAAAATAAAAACAGCACTTACAATAAAAGAGTTTCTTACCAATTCCACTTACCAACAGCGCTACACTCCCCGGCAACGGCGCCAGAAAAGAGTCTTGATGACCCACAAGTATAGGGGATCTATCATAGTCCTTTCGATAAGTAAGAGTGTCGAACCCAACGAGGAGCAGAAGGTGTTGACAAGTGGTTTTCAGCAAGGTTTCACTGCAAGCACTAAAAGAGAAATGTTTTTGGATTTTTGATTTAATGAACAAATAAAGAACAAGTAAATAAAAGAGTGCTACAATAATTGCAGCAATAGCCCAATCCTTTTAAGCTCAAAGGACAGGCCGGTTGTGTTACTTATGAAGATTAAAACGTTCTCGAGGACACATGGGAGTTTCTACCTAGCCAGTTTCATTGCACGCCGGTGATTAACCTTCAATGTTTTGATAAAGTGCTGTGTGGGTGGACCTATGCTAATGCACCGCCCTTACTTGGACAAATACATACTTGTGATTAAACCCCTTGCAAGCATCCGCAACTACAAGAAAGTAATTAAGATAAAAACCTAACCACAGCCTTAAACTCCGAGACCCTACACTCCCTAGTGCACTAGTTCACAAATTGGGGTTTAGGTTTCTGTCACTCCTGCAACCCTACCATAAGCAAACTAAATATACTATGCATTCCCCTAGGCCCTTTGAAAGGTAAAGTATCATGTAGTCGACGTTCACACGATACCACTAGAGGAATAACACCACAACATAAATCAAACCATTAAATATTACTCAACATTATGCAATTACTAGCAACTAGGCTTTCCCCATGTCCTCAAGAACCAAACGAACTACTCACAAGACATCATATAGATCATGATCAGAGGTGATATGAATAAGGGCGACAATCTGATTGTAATGATAATTCACCGATAAAACTCTCAAACATCAACTACAAGTGGTAATCAACGCCCGGGATACGATTCCGATGAACTGATAGCAACACAATGATAATTGTTACAGCGAGATGAGATGGGATGACGGCGGTGATGATGGTGCTGATGGTGGAGATGACGTTGATGATTATCCCGATGATGCTTGGCGTGATGGCGATGACGATGGCGGCGATTCCCCCCTCCGGGAGGGAAATTCCCCGGTAGATTTCTCCCTGCCGGAGCCCTTCTTCTCTCTGTCTGGTTTCCGCCTCGTGGAGGCGGCGGAAAAATTCCTCGTCGATGCTTCCGATGTTTTTAGGTCAGCGGTGAGTAATACGCCGAAGGGGAGCCGGAGGGGGGCCACAGGGGCCAGGGGCGGGCCCCTGCCGCGTCCAAGGGTGGGCCCGCGGGTGCAGGCCGCTCCTGCCCCCTGGAGCTCCACTCTGTGCCCCCTTTCGGCTCCGTGTCTTATTCTTCAAAATATTGACTTCATAATTTTTCTGGAATTTTCTGAGCTTCCGACGTCAGGTATCTTGACAGGTATTTTTTCAGCTGATTTCTGGCTCCGGCAGATCCATCCCCAATAATTGCCAAACATGCAAAATAAGACAAAATAACATAAGTATTGCATCATAATATGAAATATATCAATGAATAAAGATAAATTATGATGTAAAATAGTGATGCAAAATGGACGTATAAAGTCCTTATACACTGTTGATGCTTAGTTTGTTTAGATTAATTAATTGAAGACATGCTTTGTGGGTGAACTTATAATAGCTATGGTGATTTGTTCCGCTAGTGTCGCATAGGACCCGAGTTCTTTTCCGCTTATCCAAGACTGAGCGCACTACCCACACGTGGGAAGACTTATGGAACCCCCCTCAACTTAGTACCGGAACCGCGGTATTGTTTAGGGAGCCACAACTAGTTCGGGTGTTTATTTGGACATACGCATACGCATATTACTGAAGATGAGAGGTTACAACTATGCACTAGCACAAAAAAGGCTAGCCGTGGCGCGCCAAAAAGGACTATCCGTTGTGCAGGCCCCTGCGCCACGGATTGCCAGGCCACGAGTAAAATTTAGCCGTGGCGTAGGCAACAAGGTGCACCATGGGTATATTTCTCTAGCCGTGGCGCACATGACACGGTGCGCCATGGGTAGTTAGTTGTGGCGTAGGCATGTGTGTGCGCCATGGCTAATGAAGCATACCCGTGGTGCACAGCCCCATCATACGCCATGGGTAAGGTGCGCCACGGCTACACTGACAGGTGCGCCACGGCTACCATTTTCTGTATTTTTTTATATACTGCGTATTTATACAGATGCTAATACAGGTATTTATACACATATATTCTATAATACATTTTGCAAAACAAAATACATAGATCACATGCATTATAACTGAAAATAGATATAAGTAGACAAAATTATATACATCACACATGTGTCTCCATCGAAATCGAGTAGCAAGTTAGATCATCACATTACAAATACGAATTTCATCGATTGTTTGAACATAAGCTATACACAGCTAGACAACATAATGAAAGATAAGCTAGGCATCGACGGTCTTCGGGGCCGGGAAGGGGTGGACGCCGTCTTTCGTCGTGAAGGGCCGGATGTCGCCTTGTGCCTTTAAACGCCGTTCCACCTCCGCATTATCGAGTGGAGTGCCGTCGTAGTAGAACATGCCTCCAACGATGCAGACATCGTGTAGTATGATCCGCGCGAACGTCTCCTGGATGCGATAGAATTCTTGTCGGAGATCACGATCTTGGATCGTCGCCAAGTGTTCGGCCCAGCGTTGGAGTTGATCTGGCAACTTGAGTTGCTCTTCATCCCGTACGAAGGCACGGATCTGATGGATGGCGTAGTAGGCATCCCTCTCGCTGTTCTTTGGTTGAGTGACACACGTGAAGTTGATAATGTGGTGGAATGCTAGCACACCTCCTCTTCCAGGTCTCTTCCTTTTGAAGACGCCTCCCCTCATACTGAAGCCAACTAGAGCATTATCCAGAGCCTTCTTGAGATTGGTGTAGTCTTTCGGCTTATCCTCCCTACCCGAGTCTAAATATGTGACTACGGAATATTTCGGGCAAAGAATGAGCCGGACGCAGTACTTGTCTCTGGGCAAAACAATTTAGACAGAGTGTTAGAAAAATAATGATAGAAATCTAATGAAGCATCTTCATTATGGCGTAGAGAATGACTACTTACTCGGGATAGTAAGGCAAGAGAATATATTCTTTCCACTTATTCTCCACCATGATTTCTTTGAGGTGTTTCGATATAAATTGCCAGCCATCATGGCTTCTGAAGTTGGTCTCGATCATGTAGTAGGGGTCCGCTATCGCGATGCCCCCGATCTTCTCTTTTAAGACCTGGTGGGCCGTACTGAGACAGAATAGGCGGACTAAATGAGGATGGAGCCGCTTCAGGTTAAACATCTTGAAGATGTCATCAAATCGCACGAACATCAAATCTGCCGGTCTTGTTTGCAAAAGCCATTAACTGCCTCTGGCACCTTGGCAGTGAAATGCGGGTATGGGTGTGTTGGATCTTTCATTTTAAGAAGATCCAGCTCTCGTGTCAGAACACGCTCATGCAGCATCTGCATATCCCTACTCATGAGTTGGAGCACATCACGCGTACCATCGGTCGACCCGCAATATGCATTTCCTGCGTAACATTTTTGCTGGGTCCTGGCCCGTCCTTAAACCGGATCGGCCGCGGAGCCGCCGGCTGGCTGCTGGAGGCATGGGCACCCTGTTGCGGCTTTGGAGGCAACGACGGCTGGCTGGCGGATGCATAGTCGCTCTTCCTAGTTCTTTTCCGCGCCTTCTTAGGCTTCGGAGGGATGCCTCCTCCAGCCGCTAGCGCTTCACGACAGGTCCCAAGTAGTGTGTTGGGGCTCAGGATAGCTTGTGTTGCTTCTTTCTGCGTGAAGTCGTCGGCTGGAGGCGTCTCTTGAGAATCGAACAGACGCTTCATGCACGCGGCTTTATCTGCTTGACCAGCGGGCTCGTGAGTGCGCGGAGCAGTCGACTGTTCATCAAGAGGAGCCACGAATCCTCCAGCTTCGCAGCGGTCATCATCGATGTAGTAGTCATCAAAGATGTCGTCTTCCCGTGCCGCAGGCTCTTTAAGTTGTGGTGGTGCTGGTGCGCTGGCCTTGACAGGTTTTGCCCCAACCCGAGTTGCGGTGTTGTCTGTGGAGTGGCCGGGCTTAGACGGATCTGGGTTTTCGGCCATACCATGGCCCAGGGGATGCATTCACGGAGGAGCAGATGGTCCTCGGCTCCCACGGGTTGATAAGGAGGATCCACCTCATCGCATCCCGAGAACACCTAGTCAGTGAAACCTTAAAGCAGCCATCGGGTATCGGCCTGTTGTGGTGCATGCGATTTTTGTGCGCAATGATGGTAGCCCTAGCAACATCCTTCAACTCTCCATTCACATGGTGCAGGAGAGTGCATTTAGTGTCGCCCTGCGAAGAACATGCATGTAGGGCATTAGAGATGCAAGGCAAAGGCAAATTGGATGAAGTAATATGTGTTGAGCCTACGACGCTTAGATATATACCGGGAGGGCGTCGAGCTCGGCTATTGTCGAGACACCACCGACGGCTTGCGACACAGAGTCGAAGTGGGCGCCGCTTGGTGCGGTGTCGGCTAGCGAATTCTCCGGAAGAGGCGACGGCGTGTTGTGGACCGGCGGATTATCCCAAACAGGTGGAGGTGACGGCGTGGTGTTGGCGGACGAAGCCACCGATGCGGTGTTTGCCGTGTTGCCTCCAAAGTTGGGCACTGGACACGGCCCTTGTCGACCTCCGTCGATCCAATCCGTTACCGAGGTCACGACGGTAGGAAGGAAACCGGCGAGCACCTTGGCCACTAGATCGTTGACCATCTCCGGCACCTTTGCAAGTTCCGCCTCCTGCTTGCGCTTCTTCCTCTCCTTCCGTGTCTCCTTGTCCTCGGCATAATAGTCACACCATAGGGCCTTGTCATGGCCGACCACATGGCCACCTCACGGTGGCTTCTTTAGATCCCGCCCCTTGACCTTGTTCAACGCCGCGTTGAATGGAGTGTCCCACACGGGCTTCGTCGATCCCTGGGAGGAGCTCTCATCCACGGCTCTAGAACTTTCTACCTCCTTCAGAGCCTTTTGGAACTTCACGACTTCGGGATCCGTCGTAAGTTCCTTGGTAACCGGGTCCTCCGTGAACCGAGCCCTGACAAAGTTTTTAGTCTGCTTGTCTTTAAATTTGTCGTAGGGGTTAGCGATGCCCTTAGCTGCCCACTCAGCGTCATGCTTCTCCATTTGGGCTCTGCCGCGAAATAACCACCACTTCCGAGATGGTGGTGACCTACATTCTTCGAGTTCATCCACTTCCCCCATTCACTTATTTTCAGGGATGAAGGTAGTCCGAGCCTGCCCCGGAAAATCCTAAGGTCTTCTTTGTTGACCCGCTCCTTGTTCCAGATCTCCTTGGACTTTTATCATCTTCGATCAATTTTTTTACCCTACCTCTCCAGCTGGACAAGGCCGTGCTCATCTTCGTGAGGGCAAAGTTGTTGACGACATTGAGTTTTTTAATATCATGATGACCTTCTTTATTGGCCCTGTAGGCCGGCGGGAACTCATACCGTTCGTGCAACCTCTTGATGGGGCGGAGGTGCAAACTCGCTTTATTAGCCTCCCTTATGTTATCCTCGTAGACCGGGACGACCTCTCGAAGGATGCATGCCACTTGGAGGCCGTACCCTGCGGCGGTCCCTCTAGGCTCTAGAGGCACCCTACCATCGTACACTTGGGTGATCGCTTGCCTCGTGGCCTGGACCTTGTTCTTACTCCACTCCTTCCTAGCCTTTTTGGGTTGGCTACCATCTGTGCATTCTCCGCAATCAGTGGTTTGTTGCCATCCCCGGCGCCACTATTATTGGCGCCCTTGTCGCCACCATGGACATCCTCGACGCCACTATTAGTGGCGCCCTCGTCGCCACCATGGGCGTCCTCGGCAACATCCCCGGCCGGCTCATCGAAGAAGTTCCAGAAGTCCGCGTTCTTCTCTCTGGCTAGTTCTTCCACGCTTAACTGCCGAGAAGAACCTCCGGCCTCAGCGTTGTTGGCCATGTGTTCTACGTGTGACAACAAAATGGAACGTGTTAGTTACAAGAAACAAAAAAAATATGCCGATGTTTTATCGAAATGTCGAATCATTTCTGTTTCGGCAAATTTCCGGCGGCACTCCTAGTGCCAAAAATGAGCAAAGGTCATGCCGGATTTTTCACGGAAAAATTTGGCATGACCTTTGCTAATTTTTGTCCATAGGAGTGCCGAAAATTTGCCGAAACGGAAATGAATCGACATTTCGGCAAAACATCGGCACTCATCTAAAATCCCTGCAAATTCACAACAAAAAAACTGGCACACAACTCCGGCAGGCAGGATAGAAACATTCATCACAGATAATTAAACTGGCACACAACTCCGGCAGGATACAAACATTCATCACAGATAATTAAGCCGGCACACAACTCCGGCAACAAACATTCCATCACATGCATCCTACCTTGCTTCAACTTCACCAGCAGCAAGCAACAGCAGCACCCCTACCAGCAGCAAGCAAAACCACCACCACAACCTGCAAGCAACATCAAAAACTCAATTAGAGGAGCAACCTGGCAGCAGCAGTTTTCAATTTTTTTGGTGAACCAAACGAGCTCTGAAAATTCTGAAATTTTTACAAGAGCAAGGTATAACTATTGTTGACATATTGTAAAATTGTCAGGTTAATCAAAGTGGATTTGAATAGTTGAAAAATTGTAGAGCATTTCAGCCAGAATTTTGCCGAAATTTGAAAACTGAAATAAATTTTGATAAATTGTTAATTTTGCATTTTGCATTCCATTTTTTATTTAAAAACTAACCCTAAATTCACACACTGATTTTGCATTCCATTTTTAATTTAAAAACTAACCCTAAATTCACACACTGATTTTGCAAAATTTCTCTAAAATCTAAACTATCTAAAATCTAAAATTCACACACTGATTTTTGCAACCCTAACTTTTGTCTAAATTCTGTCAAATTTTAGTGAACCATAGCTAGGGTTTTCTGTCAAGTCAAACCTAAATTAGCTAGGCTTGGCATTTTGTCGAACACCCTAAGGGCAAGAAGGGGAGGAGGGGATCGGGCCAGGGAGGAGGGCATACCGGCGTGGGAGGAGTAGGGGAGGAGGAGGCCGGGCGCGGGGATGACGGCCGCGGCGCGGAGACACGGTGGAGGCCGACGCTCGGGGAGGAGGAGGCCGGTGCTCGCGGAGGAGGAGGCGCGCGTGCTGGTGTTCGGGGAGGACGGCCGGGGCGCAGGGAGGAGGACGGCGGCGACCGTCTGGAGAGGATGCCGACGGGGAGGAGGAGACGGGGAGGAGGAGGCGGGGAGGAGGAGGCGCTGGTGGTCGCGTGCATGAGACATCGATGGAGATTGGGGTGTTTTGGATGAATTGGGGGCGAATGGTTCATGCCCTAGAATTTGGATCTAGGGGGCCTTAGCCGTGGCGCACCACGTCAGCTTGCGCCACGGCTAAGAGGGATAGCCGTGGCGTAGGACAGAAGCAGTGCGGTACGGGTCAGTTACCCGTGGCGCAGGACAGCACCCTACGCCACGGCTAAGTAGGCATTTATATATATATATATATATTTATTTATTTATTTATTTATTTTGCTTTTCTTTTTTCGTTTGTGCATTTCAATTAAATTTTAAGACACATTTCATTTAAGGCATTCAATTGTAATACTTCTTACAATTGCATTTTGCATTTTTCATTGTATTTCAATTTTCATTGAATTTCAAATTTTCATTGCATTTCATTTTTCATTTTGCATTTCATTTAAGACACACATTTCAATATTAGGATTACATATCATATTTCAATTTAATTTTAAGACACATTTAAAATATTAAATATACTTAATATTATAGGATTGATATCTAATATTCCGATGATATTAGGATTACAAATTCTAGGATATTAAATTTATAATATTCCTAGGGTTACAAAATCGGGCGTCCTATTTCCCACACCAGCTAGCTAGCATTTCACAATCTTCTTTCCCTTCTTGGTGGCGGTTGATTTAGCCCCGGAACATCTCGACTTCTTGCGAACGGAAGACCACCTGACTTGGGTAGTGTTGTCCTGCTTCTTCTTGTGGTGTATGTTTCTTCATCGTCGTCGCCATCATCTTCCATCTTCGGGTCGCCGTACTGGTCGAAATCTTCCTCGTTGGCGTCTCCATCCATTCCGATGATGCTCGTTTTTCCTCTTCTCATGACAACACGGCTAGGCATTGTTGGATCGGTTATGAAGAAGCATTGGTCAACTTGGCTAGCCAGTACCCATGGTTCAGTTTTCGCGATGACGCTCGCGGTAGCAGCAGACTTGGAGGCTTCGGGTATAGACATGGTGGTGAAATATCCGTCTTCTTTTTTTGGACTGACGCTCTTAGCCCATCTGACACGGAACATCGGCACCTTGTCTCCAGAGTAGTCCAGCTCCCAGATCTCCTCGATCCTTTCGTAGTACCTTTCTTTGACGTCACCGGTGAAGGATTCCATCGTTACCCCTGAGTTCTGATATTCGATATTCCTGTCTTTTTCCTCCGTGTAGAACGTGTAACCATTGATATCGTATGCCTGATATGTCATCAGGTTGGGCGCGGGGCCCTGTGATAAGAGGAATATGATTTTTCCTTCCGTGGAGGTCATTGACGGAGGATTATCTAGAAGGTGGCGTTTGAACCAACGCGTGAAAGTGGCGTTGTGCTCTTTGATTATTTTGACGTTCGTTCGATGCTGGCCACGGTCACTGTACTTCTTCTCAATAAAGATTTTGTGCTTTTTCAGCCAAGGATCGACCACTTGTATGTGTTGTAGTGCTACAAAGTTTGCACTTTCAAAGTCGGCGCATCGGCCAGAGTCGTCCACTTGCAGTTCTCTCCTGCCTGTTTTGTGACCTGCTCCATCGAGCCTGCCAATGTGCTTATTTTCGGGCAGACCAACAGGTTTCTCGACGTCTAGAAAATTCGTGCAGAAAGAGATGCACTCTTCGGTGAGATAGCCCTGGACGATGCTTCCATCTGGACTGGCCCTGTTACGAATGTATCCTTTGATGACACCATTCATCCTTTCGAACGGCATCATGCCGTGCAGGAACATCGGCCCGAGCTGGATGATATCATCCACGACATGGATCAGCAAATGCACCATAACATCAAAGAATGCGGGAGGGAAGTAAATCTCAAGCTCATTTAGTATCACAATGATCTCTTCCTGTAGCCTTATGGCTTTCTTCATGCTGGTCGACTTTCGAGAGATGACGTCGAAAAAGATGCATAGGCCAAATAACGTTTGACGTACGTGTGGGTCCATTATCCCTCGAAGTGCAACCAGAAGTATCTGCGTCATCAGCACGTGACAGTCATGAGACTTCATCCCGCTGAACTTTTGTTTCACTGCGTCCAGATATCTGCTTATCTTCCCCACGTAACCGGAAGGAAATTTCACTCCGAGAAGGCACTTGATAAACTGATCGATCTCCTTCTGGCTTAGAGTGAAGCACGAAGGAGGGCAGTAATAGTCATTTTGTTTCTCCTTTTTGCCCTTCCGACGACCTTCCGTCTCCTCCTCCTCGGACAGATCATTATCATCGTCAGGGCGTCCTCCGTGGAGATCTTTCCTGATGCCCAATGATCTCAGGTCGCTTCTTGCTTTCGGCCCATCTTTGGTCCTCTCCGGCATGTTGAGAAAGGTGCCAAGCAGACTCTCGCACACGTTCTTCGTGATATGCATGACATCAAGGCTATGAGGCGTTTCGAGGATCTTCCAATATGGCAAGTCCCAGAAAACAGACCTTGTTTTCCATACCTTCAGCAGTGGTGGCGGAGCCTTTTGCTTCTTCCCCGGCGGAGGGCACTCATCCCAGTTTGTCAACAGCGTGTCGATTTCTTCGCCGCTCCTCTTACATGGGGCTCTTCGGAGCTCAAAGGTACCATCGAACAGCTCTTTGCTTTTTCTCCACGGGTCATCCTTGTGAAGCCACCTTCGATGTCCTGTGAACACTATTTTTGAAGACCTGGGATCTTTCTCTATCTGCATATATGTTGTATCGTCCATGCACCTAACGCATGCACAGTGTCCGTGGACCACCTGGCCACCTAACCGAGATAGTCTTGCGCCGTCGTGATCAACGCGGCTCTCATAGGGAAGTAGTCTTCTGCGACGACGTCCCATGTGTTGACCCCTTCAGTCCATATCTTGTGTAGCTCATCTCTCAAGAGCTGCAGATACAGATTGATGTCGTTTCCTGGTTGTTTCGGCCCTTGGATTAGCATGCTCATGTGAATGTACTTCCTCTTCATGCACAACCATGGGGTAGGTTGTATATCCATACAAACACGAGGCACGTTCTATGTGTGCTGCTCTGGTTGCCAAACGGATTGAGCCCATCGGTGCTCACACCCAACCTGACATTTCTTGGATCGTCCCCAAAAGTTGGGTATTCAAAGTCTAATGCTTCCCACTGCTTAGCATCTGAAGGGTGTCTCAGCATCTTATCCGCCTCTTCGTTTTCGTCATCATTTTCCGGCTTATTCCTTTCCGCGTGTCAGCGCATTAGTTTTGCTTCCTTAGGGTCTGTGAAAAGCCGCTGCAGACAACGAATGATCGGAAGGTACCATACCACTTTTCGAGGAGCTTTCTTCTTCCCTTTCTTGTATCGAGCAGCGCCGCACACCGGACATGCAGTTTTCTCCGCGTCATTTTCTCGATAAATGAAGCAATCATTGATGCAGACGTGGTATTTGATGTGCGGTAAATCAAAAGGGCACACGATTTTTTTGGCCTCTTCGATACTGCTAGGACACGTGTTCCCCTCAGGAAGATGATCGTGCCAAAATTTCAAGTTCTCGTCGAAGCTTGCGTCTGTCCATTTGTGTTTTGCCTTCATCTGCAGAGCCATGAGCGTTACTTTCAAGCGGGTATCCTCGGGCCCACATCCCGCATACAACGGAGTATTCGAGTCTATCTCCAGCTGCGCCAGCTTAGCCTTCTCTCTAACAGCGTTACTCGACTTTCTGAGAAGCAATTCTTGAACATGAGGGTCCCGCACAACTGAAGTTAGCAGCGTCGGCGTGCCCGCGTCTTCTCCACCATTTACGTCGGCTTCTTCTTCATCATCATGCCCGACATATTCTTCGTCATCATAATCGGGAGGCGCCTCTTCGTCTTCCTGATCATTTCCCGCCGCGCCCCCATGGACGTCCTCATCATCATCCTCGTAAGTGAAGTCATCCATAAAACCTTTCCTGAGCATATGCTCCTACAATGTGCCGGAAAAGGGATCGAGTACGGTACCGAGTTTGCATGTTCGACACAGACACTTCACCCTGGTGTCGTTGTTTTTAACCATCACGGTCGTCGCATATTTCAAATATCTAGCAACAATACTTTCGCTCATCATGATGACCATTGTCGCCTACGCTCTACATATAGAACAAAAGAATTATATTAGAAACAAAATATTTCACGGAAAAATTCGGCATGACCTTTGCTAATTTTTGGCCCGTAGGAGTGCCGGAAAATTCGCTGAAACGGAAATGAATCTACATTTCGGCGAAAACATCGGCAACTCATCATTTCGATCATGGCATACACATATGCAAACACACGCCGGCGCATCACAACCTTCTTTATCATGTAGATTCATCACATACATTCACATACATATGCGCGCCCGCCGGCCCGCACGCGCAACAACCACCACACACACACATCACAACCTTCTCATCCATCACATACAACCACACACATCACAACTTTCTCATCCATCACATAAACTCACCGTCAAGAGGGCGAGAGACGTCGAAAGAGAGAGCGCCCGGAGGAGGAAGATCGAGCACGAGATGTGGGAGATGTTTCCTCACATATATATGAAGCAAATAAGTAAATTTAGGCGGCAAAAATATATGAAGAAAGAGAAGAAAATAGGGTGGTGAGGAGGAAGGGGTGACCACATCTGAAAATGATTGGGGAAGAAGAGGAGAAGAGGAGAAAAGGAGGTGGTGGTGGTGCAGCCAAAAAGTTAAAGTGCAGCCAGGCTTAGCCGTGGCGCACTTAACTAGGCTGCGCCACTAGTATATGCTAGCCGTGGCGCATAGGCACGCGGTGCGCCATGGCTAAGTTGGGATAAAGGTGCCAGCAGAAAAGGTAAACTGGGCCCACACTTAACCGTAGCGCACGGGCAAGCGGTGCGCCACGGCTAAGTGGCCACCAAAAGTGGCAGTGGGGCCCACACTTAGCCATGGCGCACTGTACCTTCTCTGCGCCACGCATATTTAGCTATCCATGGCGCATATAATTTCGGCGCGCCACGTATAATTGTGCAGAGGCCGGCCGGCCAGGGTCCATCTTAGCCGTGGCGCAGCAGGAAAGAACGTGTGCCACGGCTAAGTGCTTACCCGTGGCGCAGCACCAACCCGTGCGCCACGTATACTTAGCCGTGCTGCACGCCTTGCCCGATGCGCCACGGATACTTGGCTTACCTATAAGCCTTTTCCTGCTAGTGATGGGGGCGCATATAGGTTGTGGTATGATGCGAAGTGACCGCTCATGGTAGGTCTGTGCCACCTAGCATGTAGTCGCAAACCTTTGGGCCCGCAACGGAGTTTCGGCCGGGCTCCCGACGTGGATCAGTCTCAGATGGGTGGCTCCCTATTCAATGCTGTAGTGAAGGGAAGAGTCGTGTTGTGAGATCCTTTGCCTTTGTGGCTTGTGGGTTGATCGAACATGTATGGTTACTATGGTGCACCCCTGCAGGGTTAAATCTTTTCGAAAAGCCGTGTCCGCGATTATGGATGACTTGGGTAATGTGCTGGCTAAAAAGATCATAGACATCACCGTATTACTAAATAGCTAATTTGCTTAGTAAATAGCTTTACTCGAATAATAATCTGATTAAAACTTGATCAACGTGTGAGTGCCCCGTACTTCTTCCTCGTGGGTATATGATACGATGGGGTCATACCCGGGTGGGTCCTGTTTGGTGATTAGAATAGATTAGACGAGTATGAGCTCTCTTTCCTTATTCTAATTAGACGGAAATTGTAGCTTGTCTCTATGATGTAGGGGGTTGGCCCGATCTTCACAGATTTGACGGGGAAAGAGGATGAACACGAAGAACACGGAGGTGGAAACGAAGAACACGAGGGGAAAAGGGAAAATTCGTGGGGGATAACTCGCGAAGCCTACAAGGGAGAATCACCCGGCAACAAACCCCCAACGGAGTAGCCTCCGGATCCCAAAACCCAAGTCAACAACACGCTTCATGAAACCGATTTCTCTTACCGGCCGGTCCACCGATCCAATAGAATCACCGCAGTGAAAGATTGGTTTGCACTACTAGAGACACCTCAGTGAAAGAGTAGCTACAACAAGAGATTCATCATCCTCCTCGGAGGAACCCATCACGGGAAGGAGCAACGCTCAACTCTCTAGTTCATTCTTCTCTAGTCTCAAATGGAAAAGGGGAAGTGCTATTTATAGTCTGGGTACAACAAGGGGGGTCCGGCCTGGGTGCCGGCCTAGGCCGGCTGGTAGGCCGGCTGCGGCTGGTGGGGGTTCGGCCTGGGGGCCGGCCTAGGCCGGCTGGTAGGCCGGCTGTGTCTGGTGGGGGTCCGGCCTGGGGGCCGGCCTAGGCCGGCTGGTAGGCCGGCTGCGTCTGGTGGGGGTCCGGCCTGGGGGCCGGCCTAGGCCGGCCTGGAGGCCGGCTGGCTCCGCCTCTAGCTTTTGCCTTGACGCTTCCTCCTCCTCCTCATCCATGCGTACGCCTTGGATGAAATCAACTCTTGGGCTTCCTCGGCACCTCCCATCGGTTTCGTATCCATCGTGTCAAACCTAGCAATGCAAAGGGGAGGATGCTCAAGTAGCATACCATTCCAAAGGGTAGGAAATGAGATCTCGAAGAGGAAGGAGTTCACCTTTGAAGTCCATGTTGATGTGCCATTTGTTGGGATGCTTGACATGGTGATGTCGTTGGGTTGGGCTACATCATCTCCCCCTCCTTCGAAAAGCATTGTCCTCGACGCTAGCATGTCCTCATCATGTGAAGGAGATAAATGTCTCGTCGTTGAAGTGGAAGTCACCATGCCGCTATTGTTACCTATACGCACCAAAGACCAAGCAAAATATGTGTGTGCATGATAGAAGAGCACATCATTGACGACATGTCCAAATCTGTTCATAACACCATTAGCACACCACAAATATATGGAATGGAATACAAATGCAAGGTCAATGTGCAAGCAACTCGTCCAAACATCCTCAAAATGTGGGAGCACAAAATATCCAAGAAAATTAGAGAAGGCTAAGATAGCTATCTCATTTTGAGCCATATGTTGTCCATTGCATTCAAAGCATTGGAAAGAGAAATTTGTGAACCACACAAATTGAGAGAGACTCTTATCATCGCCATCATGGGTGCAAACAAAGCAAAGAGAAGAGCAAGTTTTCATCGATTTTGTTGCAACACCAAGAAGATAACATCCAAAGGCCTCGTGACAAGACATGCTCAAAATACCATTATGGTTGCAAATAAGCCAACGGAAAGAACAATTGTTCATCATACTTTTTGCAACACATAAATCATCGACAAGGAAGATCAAGGGAGCATGAAAGTCACAAAGGAAAACCAAAGCACTCACATGTTTGCACGCGAACCAAACAAAAGAGCAATTGTTCAATTTGTTCAATGCAAAACATGGAAAAGGACATAGAGGTGGATTGGATCCACAACTCTCATGGAAAATGCTCTCAAGAGCTCTTTTTGTCAACTCATGTTCAATTGAAGTTGACATTATGAAGCGTGAGCCATTACACACGAAATTCCATAAAAAGAAATTGTGTGCATGGTACATGAATGCATCATCCATTATGACGCATCTCTTCATTTGCACATCACCAAACGCACTACAATCAATTTGAATATATGAAGTATGCGGATGTGCAACATACAAAATGAAGAAAGAAGCAAACTCAACACTCAAACAAGGAAAATCTCCAAAATGTGAGAATGCTATGGGGGCAAACTAATTGTCAAGAATTTCATCATCATTGCAAGCAACACATATGAAAGAGAAATTGTTCGACATATTGCATGCAACAATGGGAGAAAAGTGAAAATATTCATAGCAAGGCATGTATGTGGCAAGATCATCACACATAGGAAATTACACATGATCAACATTGGTTTGGAACAAGGTATCACATGGGAATGTGAAAGAATCATAGGTGACATCAAAAGAGAAATCCATAGCATGCAAGCAATCACAAGTCATCATGTCCACTAGTGGGATCATGGCATCATCAACACCCATATGCGTACTTGTGTAGTCCCGCTCATGTGAAGTAGGTGGTGTGGTAGAGGTAGCGGCGTCCATGTGGCCGACTTGTACATCTTCATGGAAGCATGGGGTGGCATCGTCTTCATCCTCCATGTACATCCTCTCCATAGTAGGCACCATCAAGTCGAGGCTTGGCGTCGCAACATCCATGGGACCTAGTACAACATGAGAAAACACACTAGAGGTAGAGGGTAAGTTGTTAGAAATCAAAATGGCTTCACTTGACCTATCAACTACCTCTCCCAACTCAAGGTGTGTATCACTCATTCCCTCAAAGTGGAAGCACTCAACCTCACATATGGTGGAGGCACTCAACTCACTATCACTCTCACTCAAGTGGGCTAGGTGGCTCTCATTCTCACATGGGATTGGTACCATCTCATCATTCAAGCACATAGGGATAGGCTCGGTATGTTCAACTCCATTTGTCGCCTTGGTTGAAGGGAAACTCCCATGCTCAACCTCTTCACTCGGCTCGCCGTCACAAGTGGTAGCCTCTTCAATGGTCGCCTCCTTGGTCGAAGGGAAAATCCCATGCTCGGCCGTCTTCTCACCATCTTCATAGTCACCATCTTGTAGTGGAGTCGACAATAAGCTCGGTGAAGAGTCATGTGAGGGCGTGAAGAACTTGGATAAACCGGCAACAAACTCCTCGCGGATGGTCTTGAGGTCGGTCATGAGCTTGTCGCTCTCGGCGTCGGCCTTGAGCTTGGCTTGGTTGATCTTGAAGTTGGCATTATCGGTGTCGCGCTTGGTCTTACACTCGTCGAGGATGGCCTTGAGTTTTTCCAATTCCTTCATGTAGCTTGATCTACTCTTGGACGCCCTTTTGGTTGTGGCATGTAGAGGAGACTCCACATGGTGTGTACGTGCCGCCATCTTCTGCGTGGAAGTAGTTTCTTGATGGCGTGGCCTTGAGTAGCTTGAGTCCTCATAGTGACATTGATGATGCTCATGAGTAGACGTACGCCGATGAAGATCCTTGGTGTTCCTTGACGAAGACTCGTGTGCATAGGCACTTTGCGTTGGCCGTCGTCTCGAGGGTGAGGTAGCTTGACGTCGAGGAGGAGGGCGTGTCTCCTTGTCCTCTAGGCGAAGATGCCTTGAGCTCCGTCTCCTTGAGCTTGAAGTAGGTGCTTGACGGCGGTGGCGCTCTTGAGTTCTTGGCCTTGAGGATCGCCGAGGTGGGTACTCATCGTCGGAGTCGTCATCAACAACGTGTGTAGAGCCTCGTGGAAGATCCTTGACATGCCTTGAGGAGCCGTAGTCGATGTAGGGTTCCACCTCATTGGAGTTGTAGTCGAAGTAGTGGTCCACCATGGCGTTGACGCTTGTGGGCTCGAAGTCGTTGTAGCTCTCCATGTCGTGGACGGTTGCGGCATCATAGTCGTAGTAGTTGTGGTGCTCCGCCATGAGATCCATGCTTGTGGAGGTGTCGTAGTCGTTGTCGCTCATGATGTCATCCATGCTTGGCACGCCGTAGTCGTTGTCGCTCATCATGTTCTCATCATCATGGCCTCCATAGGATGCTCCGCTCTCACTAGACATGGTCAATCACAAGACAAGTGTATATATATGTGGAGGTGAAAGGAACTAAGAAACCAACCTCACCTAGTAGATAGTATTGGAACTAGTGGACCATGCCAAGAGAAACCGATACACAAGAATGCGGGTGACTTGAATTTCAATGATCCAAACGCAACTCCAAAACACATACGTCTTATGAGTGGATAGGTATGAATTGTGGAAAGCAAATGGAACAACCGGAAACCAAGATATTGTAAAGGCAAGTAGAGAACCACGATGACCACAAAGCAAATACAAATCGATCTCAAAGGATAGGAGTGAAGCTCATAGAAACACACGCTTTGAAAAGTGGGACTTGTGCAACCAAAATGAGCTAGTGATGGACCTAGCGAAGACTAAAGCTCAAGTCGCACAAGTACAAGAGAAACCAACTCGATTGCAATTTATTGGTGGGCTACAAGATTTGCACAAAGATACCACACCTATGAATTTTTCATCGAGCTTGCGCGACCTACAAGAGATATGGCATTGAGTCTCTTTCTTTTATTTTCTCTTTTGATTCTTTTCAATTTCTCTTTTGGCCTCTTACTTTCTTTTCTCTTTTGCCTCTCACTTTGCTTGCCAACAACAACTATATCAACTAGCGCATACAAGTTTGCTCGGAACACTACGAGGTATCAAGTATGCAAAGCCCAAGCAATCATAGATGAGCTAGTCTCAATAGGTAAGATAGGCACAAATGGCTTGGCTAACAAGTGATGCAAGGTGGGAGAAGATTTGGGAATGTTATACCTTTTGCCGATGACCTTCAACCTTGGAGTGGAATGCCTCTTCCTTGATCATGAAAATATGGTGGCAATAGATGATGGATCAACCGCTATGGTGACGTAGAGCTTGTCGGTAGCTTCGATTAGAGATGAAAATCACCAAAAACGGAGTCCGGAGTGAAAAGTTATGGCAAAAAACCAAAATTTTCTACAGAGAGGTCGGCTTGGGGGCCGGCCTAGGGCGGCTGGAGTCCAGTTGCCTCAGCTAGGGGGCCGGCCTGGGAGCCGGCCTAGGCCGGCTGGGAGGCCGGCTGGCACTACCTTCCCGTGACGCGAAAATGGGTGATTTGGGCGGAAAAACGGCCCCAAAAACACCAAATCAGAGGGGAAATCAAAGGAATTTGGCCATGTGAACGCAAAGGGAGGTAGATCAACAAGTATAGCAATGGATCCACGGATCAAAACCTACCAAAACTCACAAGAATCTCAGATCGAACCAAAAGCAATTTGAGGCTATTTTTTTGTGGAATTTTCGAAATTGGCAAAATCAAAGAAAAAATTTGTGTATTTGGGGGTGGAAACCAAGGCAAATACGTGGCAATCCTTGCTCTGATACCATATGATGTAAGGGGTTGGCCCGATCTTCACGGATTTGAGGGGGAAAGAGGATGAACACGAAGAACACGGAGGTGGAAACGAAGAACACGAGGGGAAAAGGGCAAATTCGTGGGGGATAACTCGCGAAGCCTACAAGGGAGAATCACCCGGCAACAAACCCCCAACGGAGTAGCCTCCGGATCCCAAAACCCAAGTCAACAACACGCTTCATGAAACTGATTTCTCTTACCGGCCGGTCCACCGATCCAATAGAATCACCGCAGTGAAAGATTGGTTTGCACTACTGGAGAAATCTCAGTGAAAGAGTAGCTACAACAAGATATTCATCATCCTCCTCGGAGGAACCCATTACGGGAAGGAGCAACGCTCAACTCTCTAGTTCATTCTTCTCTAGTCTCAAATGGAAAAGGGGAAGTGCTATTTATAGTCTGGGTACAACAAGGGGGGGTCCGGCCTGGGGGCCGGCCTAGGCCGGCTGCGGCTGGTGGGGGTCCGGCCTGGGGGCCGGCCTAGGCCGGCTGGTAGGCCGGCTGTGTCTGGTGGGAGTCCGGCCTGGGGGCCGGCCTAGGCCGGCTGCGTCTGGTGGGGGTCCGGCCTGGGGGCCGGCCTAGGCCGGCTAGCTCTGGTGGGGGTCCGGCCTGGAGGCCGGCTGGCTCCGCCTCTAGCTTTTGTCTTGACGCTTCCTCCTCATCATCCACGCGTACGCCTTGGATGAAATCAACTCTTGGGCTTCCTCGGCACCTCCCATCGGCTTCATATCCATCGTGTCAAACCTAGCAATGCAAAGGGGAGGTTGCTAAAGTAGCATACCATTCCAAAGGGTAGGAAATGAGATCTCGAAGAGGAAGGAGTTCACCTTTGAAGTCCATGTTGATGTGGCATTTGTTGGGACGCTTGACATGGTGATGTCGTTGGGTTGGGCTACATCACTCTATAAGTTGTTAGTGCTGATTGCCGCCGCTTCAATCGCTAACCCTCTTCCCCGGAATTCAAGTTTTGATATTTTGTGAGTATTCCTTGCCAGTACTGTTTATAGTACTGACCCTTTCGGGACTGCTATTCCAATGCAGCCGACAGGTTTGAAGTCTGACGACGTTAGCTTGGGAATCCCTCTGACTTGTCCTGGGCAGGGATATGGTGCCTTCGTTTATCTTTGGAACTCTTAGTCCCATTTGTATTCTTATCCGTACTCGAATACTATTCACTTCCGTTGTTATTGGAACTTTGTAATGTATCCTTGTATTCTTGACTCGGTGAGTCGTTGTTGTATATATGTTCTTTTGTGGGTTCCATCGTGAACTATTGTAATGATCATCACAATTCCACCCGCATAACGTGTTTGTTGCGACGTGCATGTTATGCCTGGTGGGCGTCCTAGGATCGTTATTATGCGGATTTGGCGGGAATCGCTCAAGTCTGCATAGTACCGATCCCGGGGCGTTACAACGGGGACGGCAGGAGCTCGAGCGTGGCGGGCGGCATGCAGGCGGGAGAGCCGAATGTAGCATCCGCATGAGTACCGCCTCGTCGACGACTGCCTCTGCCCCGGCCTCGAAGCGGCAGCTGGCGACGTCGACGATCTCCCGCAGCATGGAGCCTAGGAGGGAGTTGCCCGTGAGTGCCATGACCTGATGGAGCACGTTGAGGACGGCGTAGGTGACCGCAGCGTTGGCCTCCTCGGAGCACACGACGTCGAGGAACGGCCGCAGCGTGGCAGCCGCAAACGAGGACGAGACGGGGGAGAAGAGGAGGCTGCACAGGGCCTTGAGAGAGAGGAGAATAGTATGTAGTGCGACACGGATATGTATCTGTGACGCGTGCATAACTTGGTGCGTCACAGGTATGCAACTATCCACCTGTAGCAGTTTTCCTAGTAGTGTAGTGGGCGGCGGCGAGCTAGAAGTACGCACGGACGAGCTGGCGTCTGGCATCTAGACGTGCACGGGTGAGCTGGGGCATGGTCTAGGAGGAAGTCAAGTGATTCAGCGTGTTGGATTCCTTGTGTACGAGTGAATGGAAAATTATTTTCGTCAAAGATAACATGACTTGAGGTAATAACTCGACGAGACGAAAGTTCGAGGCATCGGTAACCGCAGTGTGAGGAGGGGTAGCCTAAGAAAACGCACGGGTGCAAGTTTATGAGGGGCTGTGGCGGATTGGTTTGGGTACACATCAGCCGAAAGCCCGAAGGTCAGAATAGGATGCTGGTTTTTCGTGTAGCATGGGTATAGGGGGCACGAAATCCGATAGGTTTACATGGGCGTCGATTGAGGAGATAGGCGGCTGCGGCTAGGGCCTCGGCCTAGTAGGGTGGCGGCATGTGAGCTTGAAAGGGGAAGGTACGGATGATGTTGTTGAGTTGAGAGTATGCAGGACACGCTCAATTTTTCCGTTTTGTGGGAAAGTATAGGGACATGACATACAAAGATGAATGCCGCGGCGAGCTAGAAACTCGATTAATGTCGAGTTAACAAATTCGGTGTCGTTGTCAGTTCGTAGAGAGACTACAGGAAGGTTAAATTAAGTGCGGCCATAGGCAATGAAATTAATGATGACATCAGAGGTGTCGGATTTGTGCCGAAGAGGAAAAGTCCGCATGAAATGAGAGAATTCATCGACTATGACAAGATAATATTTGAAGTCAGAATTGCCAGCGACACAGATATCCAGAGCTCAAAAAGTCAGCATTAGATAAAAAAAACATACATCTTTGCCACCACGCCCAAAGCCATGATAGTGGTTAATTAGTCACAAGACAGAAATTGCCAAAATCAAAATTAGAAAAACTACTGCTCATACTTAAGACACCATCTATCTGCATAGTGAAGGTTGTACGGTCTGGTCCAATTAGTCTGCCGCTAATTGATCACAGGATCGCTGAATGCTACGTCCATCCGTCGTCCACCCATATCCACACCACAGCCAACCATCTCTCACATGCATTACCCCCGAACGTCAACCGAATTGATCGACATGGCCAAGCCGACGGTCCATGCTACACGTGTTACTAGGCACCATGCTCCACTCAATCAGAATTGAATCAAGCATCTTCTCTTCCTCGGAACCCCTATTTAAGCTCATACATTCCGTTGTATCTTCCTCACCACCATCACTCGTCTCACTTGCAAATCTAGCTTACAACTAGTACTAGCTAGCTCGAGAGTGAGAGAAGAGATGGCCCGTGCTACCGCTGCCCAGCTCGTACTGGTCGCCATGGTGGCGGCGATGCTCCTCGTGGCTCCGTACACCGCCAACGCCATCAGCTGTGGTCAGGTGAGCTCTGCCTTGGCCCCCTGCCTGGCCTACGCTCGCGGCGGGGCCGGCCCGTCCGCCAAGTGCTGCAGCGGCGTCAGGTCGCTCGCCGGCGCCGCACGGACCACCGCCGACAGGCGTACCGCGTGCAACTGCCTGAAGAACGTGGTCAAGGGCCGCGGGGTCAAGGCCGGCAACGCCGCCAGCATCCCCTCCAAGTGCGGCGTCAGCATCCCCTACCCCATCAGCTCCTCCGTCGACTGCTCCAGGATCCGCTGATGAGATGATCCACGAACTGGCGCCATCAACGTTGTGTTGAGCTCATAGCGTCATACCATACCATACCATACCATACCACACACACATATATAAGTATACTGAATAAATGTTGTGATCTCCATGTGAGAGAGGAGTCATACGACCCAGCTCTCTGTGGACGGTCATGGCTGTATCGGTAGTGTTTCCTTGTTCGTTTTGCTCCCTTTGAGGAGACACCAGAGTTTGCACCATATGTTACTGCCAGTGTATGTGGATTGTGGATTATAAATGGATTACTATACTAGTATGTGTATCCTATTCGGCTCAAGCTTTTTGGACAAAAACGTCGCCCTATTCAGCATGTCTAAAATTTTGAATGACAGATCGCGACATTTTGTGTGTGTGTCCCCGGGATTGCAGGAGCATGGTGCTCTGAACAAATCTGCCCATTAAACTACTCTTGATTGCACTTAACAACAACTTAAGCATCGATTCTCATTTTTTTCTTTCAAAAATACGCCATGAAAAGACATATCATTTTCATAGATAGAAAAAAGGCAGACGCCTACTCAATGTCCAAAGGGCCAATACAAGAACAAATCAGGAACCGGAAAAAAAAACGTTGTCGTTCACAATGTGATCGCACTCACGCAAAGTCCATGACTCTCGCCCGAACCCACCATTGACGATGATGCATGTTGTGGCACCCCTGAATATATCTCCACATACTTCCTTTTGGACCATCTATTACAATACAATTTGGTTGTTCCGTATAAATTTGCTCATCCATCTCTTCATTTAGGAAAGTTTTCTTAACATTCATATGATGAACAATAAGACCATGTGAGGCCGTCGATGAAAGTATTACTCGAACGATTATCAATCTTGCCACAAGTGAGTAAGTATCAAATAAACATCTGCGTTCCATTTAGGTATAACTCTTGGCCACAAGCCGAGCCTTATACTTATCAACTGTCTCAGTAACAACCACTTATATCCAATAGGTATGCAACCATAAGGACGATTGACGATCTCCCATGTTTCAATATCCATGAGGCAATACATCTCGCTACAAACAGTTTTCATTGCAATAGTCTGCATCAGGAGATGCATAGGATACTGAAATAGAATTGGAAATATCATCGACGAGTTATACAATAAAATATATTCCAAAGGATTTTACATTCCTCGGTCTCTTGTTACTTACAGGAACTTAATTGTCTTCCTCCTCGAGAATATCATCATGTGTTTGTTCATAATAGGAATAGAAAATTTCATGTCTAGAAGTGGTAGGCACATCTTGGCACATCTTTCATGTATCACTGACCCACATCTCCAGTTGGCTCGGAAACCTGTGTGTGATGGCACTTACGCAAACTACCGATAGATTGGATGTTGAATATATGCCCTAGAGGCAATAATAAATGTTATTAGTTATTTCCATGTTGATAATTAATGTTTATATTTCCGTGCTATAACTACTATAGTCCATGAATGTGAAATTTAGAGTAAAACTCATATCCACATGTGGAAACATAAACGTAAAGTAGTTCCCTAGTCTCGCATCTAAGACTAGATGTGTGTTGCATGATGATCTTGTTTTCCTTATCATGGGCATTGTTAAAGTAACAAGGATGCAGACAATAATGGAAGCACATTTTTTACGGAACAGTGAGTACTAGTCATAACGAATTAAATGTACACTACAAGATCACATTGTCACAACATTGATAGCATTATCATAGAAGTGTTATTGTATACACTCAAATTACATGTCGGAATGTTTTAGTTTGGTGCTGCCAAACGTCATCTATAACAGAACGATCAAAATAGTAGTTTCCATATACCTCAGAAAAGTGTGTCTAGATCTTGATAGTTCGAGATTGGGATTTGCTCCTCCGATGATGGAGAGATACTATCAGGGGCCGCTCGATATTACGGCATCAATCATCATCTGGCCATACATAGCATGATATGCTTACGGGGATAGCAGAATATGGAAATGAGAAAAGATAACAAACCGGAAACAAGGATGATAAGGTATCGTGATCAAGTGTTGTGTTATGTAGATATCGATATGTCTCACCTAGGGATTCGTTAAGTATCGCGAAGCAAAGATAATTGTGTACGGGAATGACAGGTTCACGCGAATCCATTCATGTAAATATAATAATCAATTTGGACATCCAGGTCTTGTTGTTGATTATTGATCGGAAGGAGTTACGGGTCATGTCTGCTTGTTACCGAACCAACAGGGTCACAAACTTAAGTATCATCATCATTTTTCTCTGTACTAGGATGGTTAGGATACTGAGATAATGTCACCAAAATAATTTCAGAGAGGAAACCGGAATAGTTCCGAGGTGCCGAGAAGGTCTCGGTGGATGATATGTGTCAAACGTATCTAATTTTTGATGTTTCATGCCTGTTTTATATCAAATGCCACATGTGTTTATTATAATTTTATATCATTTTATGGATTTATTGGACTAACCTATTAATAGTGGCAAAAGTGCACAATGTTCTTGTTTTACACTTTGATGTGTACGAATTATTTGGAAATTGACAAGAGTACAAAAAGGAAACCTTGTTGGAGTCGAATTGGACTTTCCTGAAATCTGTCTGAAAACTATTTTCGAAGATGGCCCCGTACCGACCCGAAGACGACGTCAAATCGAAAAAGCTTGGTGGCGAAAGTTGTGAGGAATTTTCCGTCAATCGTTCTAGACCTAAAATTCGGCCCAATCCGAGTCCGGACAGCCGAGATATCCCCGTTTTACTGAAGCCCAAAAATCTGGTGACGGGAATTCGGGAATCTTTATAAAGAGAGGAAACCTAGTTCACAAGACACCACGATTTTTCCTCCTCCAAGGCAGCCGCCGTGAGGTGGAAACCATCCTCCATACCAGCACCATCTCCAAGCTTGAAGGGGGGGCCAAGGGCCGCCGCCGCCGGCCACCGTCGCTGCCGGCCTGCTGCCGCCGCCGCCACCAAGGGCTGCCGCCGCCACCACAGGTTGCTGCTGCCGCCGGGCTGCGCCACCAACGCCGGGCTGCTGCCAAGGCCGGGCCGCCACCGCCTCTCCGGGCTGCTGCCCCCAAGGGCTGCCGCCATCGCCGTCTCCTTTCCGGGCTGCACCTCACCATCAAACCCTCACTCACCATGGCCATGCGTGAGTAGTCTCTACCAGGGCTGAGGCTTATACAAGTAGCTATGTGGTTATCTCTCTCTCCCATGATGTGATCCTCGTTGTGATCATGAGCTTTGTTAGCATAGTTGAATACATGATGTTTCCCTGCATGTAATGGATATGATTTTGCTCAAGTGGTGTCATCTAGTATAAGTTCAGGAGTCACCGTTGTGATCACGGTATCTCGGTGACAGTGTGGGTGCCGTGTGTGACTCTAATGATAAAAGCTTAGAGGGATCTTCATCATGAGTTTGTTCTTTATTATTGTTGGATTGAATAGATCATGAGGTTTCTTGATGCTTGTGTTATTGAAGAAAGAGACTATTCAAGAAATAGGTTGTGGTGTTTGTTAGTACTATCTTTGGATGCGGATAGTGATAGCATGAAGTGTTCATAGATGTGGAATACGAACTTTAAGGTGTGCTTTTCGTAGCCCTACGCAATTCTCATCCTATTTGATCCACGAAAGAATGATCTCCGAGTAACGTCTACCAAGCATGTGTTTTTGTGGGAACTATCATGTGTTTAATTATGTTAATGATGTTGAGAGTAGTCACTAGTGAAAGTATGAAGCCTAGGCCTTGTTTCCAAGCATTGATATATCGTTTTTAGTCACTTTTGTCACTTGTTTCCTTGCTGCCATTTTCATTACAGAATTACAAAATCACCTTTTACCATCCATATCACTTGCATTTTACTATCTCTTCGCCGAACTAGTTGATGTAGGCCAACCCAACGACAACACCTTGTCAAGCACTCCAACGTACGACAAGCCACCAAGGACTCCAAAGGGTGGCAAGGAACTCCATGGACTCCAATCAACTAAGGCATACGCGTGGATGAGGAGAAGGAAGCGTCATGGACAAGGAGAGGAAGAAGCAGGCGAAGACAGGCAGGCCGGCCTCCAGCCCGGCCTAGGCCGGCCCCCAGGCTGGCACCCCACCAGAGCCGGCCGGCCTCCCAGCCGGCCTTGCCCGGCCCCCAGGCCGGCACCCAACCAGAGCCGGCCAGCCCCGGCTCTCAGGCCGGGCCTCCTCCAGACGTCGCCGGCCTCCAGGCCGGCCCAGGCCGGACCCCCACCTTTCACCCCCTTTTGTACTAAGACTATAAATAGCTTTCCCCCTTTTCCATTTGGGTCAGAGATGAATGAACTAGAGAGTTGAGCGTTGCTCCTTCCCGTGATGGGTTCTTCCGCGGAGGATGATGAATCTCTTGTTGTAGCTACTCTTTCACTTAGGTGTCTCTAGTAGTGCAAACCAATCTTTCACTGTGGTGATTCTATTAGATCGGTGGACCGGCCGATAAGAGAAATCGGTTTCAGTAAGCGTGTTGTTGACTTGGGTTTTGGGATCCGGAGGCTGCTCCGTTGGGGGTTTGTTGCCGGGTGATTCTCTCTTGTAGGCTTCGCGAGTTATCCCCACGATTTGCCCTTTTTCCCCTCGTGTTCTTCGTCTCCACCTCCATGTTCTTCGTGTTCATCCTCTTCCCCGCCTCAAATCCGTGAATATCGGGCCAACCCCCTACATCATATGGTATCAGAGCAAGGGTTGCCCACAAGCATCAACGCCATGGTGGACCACTACTTCAACTACAACTCCAATGAGGTGGTGGAACCCTACATCGACTACGGCTCCTCAAGGCACGTCAAGGATCTTCCACGAGGCTCTACACACTTTGTTGATGACGACTCCGACGATGAGTACCCACCTCGGTGATCCTCAAGGCCAAGAACTCAAGAGCGTAACCGCCATCAAGCACCTACTTCAAGCTCAAGTAGACGGAGCGCAAGGCATCTTCGCCTAGAGGACAAGGAGACACGCACTCCTCCTCGACGTCAAGCTACCTCACCCTCAAGACGGCGGCCAACGCAACGTGCCTATGCACACGAGTCTTCGTCAAGGATCACCAAGGATCTTCATCGACGTGCATCTACTCATGATCATCATCGACGTCACTATGAGGACTCAAGCCACTCAAGGCCACGCCATCACGTGTCTACATCAACATACAAGATGGTGAGTACACATCATATGGAGTCTCCTCCGCGTGCCACAACAAAAAGGGCGTCCAAGCATAGATCAAGCTACATGAAGGAATTGGGAAAACTCAAGGCCAACCTCGACGAGTGGAAGACCAAGCGCGACACCGACAATGCCAAATTCGAGATCGAGCAAGCCAAGCTCAAGGCCGACGCTGATTGCGACAAGCTCATGGCCGACCTCAAGACCATCCGCAAGGAGTTCGTTGCCGGGTTATCCAAGTTCTTCAAGCCCTCACATGAGACTTCACCGAGCTTATTGTCGACTCCACTACAAGATGGTGACCAAGAAGATGGCGAGAAGACGGTCGAGCATGGGATTTTCCCTTCGACCAAGGAGGCGAGCATGGAGGGTGCTACCACTATGGACGTCGAGTCAAGTGGAGATGCCGAGCATGGGATGTCCCCTTCGGCAAAGGAGTCGAGTGATGATGTCCACCCTACGGCATTCACCTTTGGAGGCGACAAGGTTGAGAAGGTTGAGCATGGGAGTTTCCCTTCAACCAAGGCGGCGAATGGAGTTGAGTCTACCGAGCCTATCCCTATGTGCTCGAATGATGATATGGCACCAATCCCATGTGAGAATGAGAGCCACCTAGCCCACTTGAGTGAGAGTGCAAGTGAGTTGAGTGCCTCCACCATATGTGAGTTTGAGTGCTTCCACTTTGAGGGAATGAGTGATACACCACTTGAGTTGGGAGAGGTAGTTGATAGGTCAAGTGAGGCCATTTCGATTTCTAACAACTTACCCTCTACCTCTAGTGTGTTCTCTCATGTTGTACTAGGTTCCATGGATGATGAGACGCCAAGCCCCGACATGATGGTGCCTATTATGGAGAAGATGTACATGGAGGATGAAGACGATGCCACCCCATGTCTACATGATGAACAAGTCGGCTACATGGACGCCGCTACTTCTACCACAACACCTACTTCACATGAGCGAGACTACAAAGGTACGCATATGGGTGTTGATGATGCCATGATCCCACTAGTGGACATGATGACTTGTGATTGCTTGCATGCTATGGATGATCCTTTTGATGTCACCTATGATTCTTTCATATTCCCATGTGATACCTTGTTTCAAACCAATGTTGATCATGCGGAATTATCTATTTGTGATGATCTTTCCATATCCATGCCTTGCTATGAATCTTTCCAATTTTCTCCCATTGTTGCATGCAATTTGACGAACAATTTCTCTTTCATATGTGTTGCTTGCAATGATGATGAAATTCTTGACAATGAGTTTGCCCCCATAGCTTTCTCACATTTTGGTGATTTGCCTTGTTTGAGTGTTGAGTTTGTTTCTTTCTTCGTTTTGCATGTTGCCCATCCGCATACTTCATATATTCAATTTGATTGTAGTGCGTTTGGTGATGTGCAAATGAAGAGATGCGTCATAATGGATGATGCATTCATGTACCATGCACACAATTTCTTTTTATGGAATTTCGTGTGTAATGGCTCACGCTTCATAATGTCAACCTCAATTGAGCATGAGTTGACAAAAAGAGCTCTTGAGAGCATTTTCCATGAGAGTTGTGGATCCAATCCACCTCTATGTCCTTTTCCATGTTTTGCATCGAACAAATTGAACAATTGCTCTTTCCTTGGGTTCGCGTGCAAACATGTGAGTGCTTTGGTTTTCCTTTGTGACTTTCATGCTCCCTTGATCTTCCTTGTCGATGATTTATGTGTTGCAAAAAGTATGATGAACAATTGTTCTTTCCGTTGGCTTATTTGCAACCATACTGATAGTTTGAGCATATCTTGTCACGAGGCCTTTGGATATTGTCTTATTGGTGTTGCAACAAAATCGATGAAAACTTGCTCTTCTCTTTGCTTTGTTTGCACCCATGATGGCGATGATAAGAGCCTCCCTCAATTTGTGTGGTTCACAAACTTGTCCTTCCGATGCTTTGAATGCAATGGACTTCATATGGTTAACAATGATATAGGTATCTTAGCCTTCTCCACTTTTCTTGGAGATTTTGTGTTCCCCACTTTTGAGGATGTTTCGAAGAGTTGCTTTCCCAATGACCTTGCTTTTGAACTACATTCTATACATGTGTGTAGTGCTAACGGTGTTATGAACAAATTTGGACATGTCGTCAATGATGTGCTCCTCTATCATGCACACACATATTTTGCTTGGTCTTTGGTGCGTATAGGTATCAATAGCGGCATGGTGACTTCCACTTCAACGTCGAGACATCTAGCTCCTTCACTTGGTGAGGACGTGCTAGCGTCGTGGACGACGCTTTTCGAAGGAGGGGGAGATGATGTAGGCCAACCCAACGACAACACCTTGTCAAGCACTCCAACGTACGACAAGCCACCAAGGACTCCAAAGGGTGGCAAGGAACTCCATGGACTCCAATCAACTAAGGCATACGTGTGGATGAGGAGAAGTAAGCGTCATGGACAAGGAGAGGAAGAAACAAGCGAAGACAGGCAGGCCGGCCTCCAGCCCGGCCTAGGCCGGCCCCCAGGCCGGCACCCCACCAGAGCCGGCCGGCCTCCCAGCCGGCCTAGACCGGCCACCAGGGCGGCACCCAACCAGAGCCGGCCGGCACCCCTCCAGACGCTGCCGGCCTCCAGGCCGGGCCTCCTCCAGACGTCGCCGGCCTCCAGGCCGGACCCCCACCTTTCACCCCCTTTTGTACTAAGACTATAAATAGCTTTCCCCCTTTTCCATTTGGGTCAGAGATGAATGAACTAGAGAGTTGAGCGTTGCTCCTTCCCGTGATGGGTTTCTCCGAGGAGGATGATGTACCTCTTGTTGTAGCTACTCTTTCACTTAGGTGTCTCTAGTAGTGCAAACGAATCTTTCACTGCGGTGATTCTATTGGATCGGTGGACCGGCCGGTAAGAGAAATCGGTTTCATTAAGCGTGTTGTTGACTTGGGTTTTGGGATCCGGAGGCTGCTCCGTTGGGGGTTTGTTGCCGGGTGATTCTCCCTTGTAGGCTTCGTGAGTTATCCCCACGATTTGCCCTTTTTCCCCTCGTGTTCTTCGTCTCCACCTCCGTGTTCTTCGTGTTCATCCTCTTCCCCACCTCAAATCCGTGAAGATCGGGCCAATCCCTACATCACTAGTGCACCTATACAATTAGCCATTGTATTAGGTGTGTTGGGGACACAAGAGACTTCTTGTATCTTAATTGTAGGGTTGCTTGAGAGAGGATACATTCACCTTACACCTTCCTGAGATCGATAAACCTTGGGTTACTCACTTAAGAGAAATTTGCTGCTGTCCTACAAACCTCTGCGCTTGGAGGCCCAACAAGTCTACAAGAATAGAAGCGTGTAGTAGACATCAAGCTCTTTTCTGGCGCCGTTGCCGGGGAGGAAAGGTAAGCGGTACTCACACTCCGATGACGAAGCTAATTTCTAGTATTGTTGTTGGGGAGGTGAGTGCTTGAAGGTATCTTCTTTAGATCTTGCAATTAAATCTTTTTGTTTCTTGTTTTTATTTCACTAGTTAGGCTTAATGGAAAACAACAAAAAAATGAGAGAGCTTTATAAAATTTACCTTGAAATTGGTCATGATGCTTTTGAAGAGAAAATTAAAAAACCTATGGAACTTTATTTGCATAACAATCATGCTAGTAGCAATGTTATTAGTATGATTTCTTTGAATGCCATTGTTGCTAATGCTATGGAAAATTGCAAGCTTGGGATGCCGGTTTTGATGAATATGATCTTTTTAGTCCCCCCAGCTTGAAGGAGGAAATTTGCTTTGATGATACTATGCCTCCTATATATGATGATTATTATGATCAATGTGATACTTTCAGTCCACCTACTATTTAGGAAAAAGTTTATTATGATTATGATATGCCTCCTATTTATGATGATTACAATAATGGTTATGATAATTTTGCTCCCACTATTACTAATGAGAAAGATTTTACTTATGCGGAGAGTAATAATAATACTTTTACGCATGTGAATCATGAGAAAAATGCTTTATGTGATGGTTATGTAATTGAGTTTTCTTATGATTCTACTGAAAGTTATTATGAGAGAGGGAAGCGTGGTTATATAAATTTTCATCTTATGGAGTTTCCCCTCTTTATGTTGAAGGTTTTAATGTTGCATTTGCTTTGCCTTCCTATGCTATTAGTTTTATGCTTCAATGATTTATTTTCTTATATGATTCCTATGCATAGGAAGTGGGTTAGACTTAAAAGTGTTTGATATTTGCTTCTTGATGCTCTCTTTTGTGTTTCAATTCTTATTCTTATGAGAGCATAATTAAAATCTCAAGCCTAGCTAAAAGGTGTTAAAGAAAAGCGCTTGTTGGGAGACAACCCATCTTTTACTTTCTGTTTGTTTTTGCTTTTCTTGAGTCATGAAGTTGTTACCTCTGTAGCAGCTTCATTGTATCTTTTTGTTTTGGTTTTTTGTGCCAAGTTTAGCCTCTAATGCATTGAAAGTACGAGGTATTGTTTTGCTGTCCAGAAACAGATTTCTGTCCTTGACTGTTCGAAAATTCAGAAAATCCCTGAATTTTATCTTTTTCTGATATTTTTAGACAGCAAGCCTGATACTTTTATCTATCCTTCGTTAGTTTTGATTTTTCTGATTTGAGCTACAGAAGTGCCGCGAAAAATTCAATCTTTTACAGACTGTTCAGTTTTTGACAGATTCTACTTTTATTTGTATTCGTCTCTTTTACTATCATCAAATGTGATACTTTAGAGGAGGAGTGCCACATTGGGGCTTAGTAAACAGTAGCTAATGCCCAATAAAGTTGTTTGCAATTTGTCTTGAGTTGAACACATGTGCATTTTAATTTATGAGCACTAACTCCTTAATCAGTTTATGAGAAGTTTTGTGTGAACGGAGTTTTTAAGTTCCAAAGGAGAGGATAATGAAGAAATTGAAGATGGATCAGAGCTCAAGCTTGGGGATGCCCCCATGGCACCCCCTCTGAATATCAAGAACCAGCAAGCATCTAAGCTTGGGGATGCCCAGGGCATCCCCTCCTCTTCATCGACTATCATGAGGTCGTCTTCGTTGAACTAAGTTTTTATCACTTTACATATTATGTGCTATGCTTGGAGCGTCTTTTTTGCTTTCAGTTTTGTTTGTTTGTTTACTGGTCATATCCTTGTTAGATCCTAGCTTTATTTGTGTGGGAGAGAGACATGCTCCGCTTTTTCATTTGAATACTCCTTTGCTTCGCTTATATCTTGTTGAGTATTCTTAGCTACTGTTTGTTTGCTAGTAAGCTCTCGCTTTTAGCTTTTATCTTATTTAGGGATGCTAGTTGTTGAGGTTAAACTCTCTTGTTCTTCACTTATACTTGTTGGAGAGTTGTTATTGATAAATTGCTTGAATTGTCAAAGTGACAAAATGCCATCCATGTGATATTGGAATGAAATGAAAGCCTGCATAGTCTTGTAGATCATTGTGTGAATACTTGATGCTTCTCATTTGTTTTGAGATATTAAGATGAATGCTTAAACTTGCTGGTCATTTGAGTGGAATTGATTAGTAAATAAATGATGTTAAAAGCTTGAAACTGTGTGGTGTTTCGTAGTTGTTAATTCTTAAAGCTAATCTTTCCATCAAAAGAATTGTTTGGTCAACAAAGGAGACAGTGTGGAGCGTTTATGGTTATGATTGACTAATGTCTTATATTACTCTGTTACTGGTTAATGTTAGATGTTTGCTTCAAATACCTATTTTGCTAAGCCCAAAAATTCGTACTGAGTGTAGAGTTCACTCGTGCATCCAAATCCCAAAGCCAAACTATCTTGCCAGCTGAGTTCACCATATCTACCTATGCATGGTATTTCTTGCCATTCCAAGTAAATTTGTCATGTGCAATCTTTAAAATATTCAAAATACTCCTTTTTGTGCCTCTGTTTTTAAGCTCATGAGGAAGCAGTAGAGAGGTAGATATAACTTGTGACAAGCAAGGTCATTTCCCGCCTTTCACCCGATGTCGATGGTTTATGTCTTCACTTGAATCAACCCGAGAGCAGCATAAGAAAAATATAAATAAAACTCACCATTCTCCTCCTCGCAATGAAATCTGAGAAATCAGCTCAAAACATTGGACAGTGGTGAAACCAAGGAGAAAGAGGAATATACTCGTTTCTCTAAAAACCAGCTGCTCTCACAAGTCTAAAAGCCTTGCTTATTATGGGGGACTAGATAGCTTCTCTGTTGTGAAATCGTTGACGAAAGCATGCTAATCCTTGATTCCCTCTGCGAGGCCTTTTTTTACTTTTAATGTTGAGTCGGTTTTCCTTTTCCTTCTATCTCCACCGAAGCCAACATATAGCATTGACCCTGGGTATCATTGATCATATTGCATCATCAGATTAAACATAAATCTTTATATTTCCTTTTCCTTCTATCTCCACCGAAGCTTTCATGTCTTTTACTATTTATGAAAGGTTTTGCTTGAATGATTCAACTTGGTTATTCATTGCTTTCTTGCTATCAACTATAGACAATTATTTTGTATCACTTCATTCACGTCCTATGCATTACATTACTATCTTGATCAAGATTGTGTTGGTTGCATGTCTTATCAAAAATTATTTTGTTATCACTTACCTACTCGAGGACGAGTAGGAGTTAAGCTTGGGGATGCTGATACGTGTCAAATGTATCTATAATTTTTTATGTTCCATGCCTGTTTTATATCAAATAGCACATGTGTTTATTATAATTTTATATCATTTTATGGATTTATTGGGCTAACCTATTAATAGTGGCAAAAGTGCACAATGGTCTTGTTTTACACTTTGATGTGTAGGAATTACTTGGAAATTGACAAAAGTGCAAAAAGGAAACCTTGTTGGAGTCGAATTGGACTTTTCTGAAATCTGTCTGAAAACTATTTTCGAAGATGGCCCCGTACCGACCCGAAGACGATGTCAAATTGAAAAAGCTTGGTGGCGAAAGTTGTGTAGAATTTTCCGCCAATCATATTAGACCTAAAATTCGGCCCAATCCGAGTCCGAACAGCCAAGATATCCCCATTTTACTGAAGCCCAAAATCTGGTGACGGGAATTCGGGAATCCTTATAAATAGAGAAAACCTAGGTCACAAGCCACCACGAATTTTCCTCCTCCAAGGCAGCCGCCGTGAGGTGGGAACCCTCCTCCATACCAGCACCATCTCCAAGCTTGAAGGGGGGGCCAAGGGCCGCCGCCGCCGGCCACCGTCGCCGCCGGGCTGCTACCACCGCCGCCACCAAGGGCTGCCACCGCCACCATAGGTTGCTGCCGCCGTCGGGCTGCTGCCAAGGCCGGGCCGCCACCGCCTCTCCGGGCTGCTGCCCCCAAGGGCCGCCGCCGTCGCCGTCTCCTTTCCGGGCTGCACCTCTCCATCAAACCCTCACTCACCATGGCCATGCGTGAGTAGTCTCCACCGGGGCTGAGGCTTATACAAGTAGCTATGTGGTTATCTCTCTCTCCCATGATGTGATCCTCGTTGTTATCATGAGCTTTGTTAATATAGTTGAATACGTGATGTTTCCCTGCATGTAATGGATACGATTTTTGCTCAAGTGGTGTCATCTAGTATAAGTTCAGGAGCAACCGTTGTGATCACGGTATCTCGGTGACAGTGTGGGTGTCGTGTGTGACTCTAATGATAAAAGCTTAGAGAGATCTTCATCATGAGTTTGCTCTTTATTATTGTTGGATTGAATAGATCATGAGGTTTCTTGATGCTTGTGTTATTGAAGAAAGAGACTATTCAAGAAATAGGTTGTGGTGTTTATTAGTACTATCTTTAGATGCGGATAGTGACAGCATGAAGTGTCCATAGATGTGGAATACGAACTTTAAGGTGTGCTTTTCGTAGCCCTACGCAATTCTCATCCTATTTGATCCACGAAAGAATGATCTCCGAATAACGTCTACCATGCATGTGTTTTTGTGGGAACTATCATGTGTTTAATTATGTTAATAATGTTGAGAGTAGTCACTAGTGAAAGTATGAAGCCTAGGCCTTGTTTCCAAGCATTGATAGATCGTTTTAGTCACTTTTTTCACTTGTTTGCTTGCTGCCATTTTTATTACAGAATTACAAAATCACCTTTTACCATCAATATCACTTGCATTTTACTATCTCTTCGCCGAACTAGTACACATATACAATTAGCCATTATATTAGGTGTGTTGGGGACACAAGAGACTTCTTGTATCTTAATTGCAGGGTTGCTTGAGAGAGGATACATTCACCTTACACCTCCCTGAGATTGATAAACATTGGGTTACTCACTTAAGGGAAATTTGCTGCTGTCCTATAAACCTCTGTGCTTGGAGTCCCAACAAGTCTACAAGAATAGAAGCGTGTAGTACACATCAGTGGACCAAATGAATAGTCGTATGGGCTACCCTACTGGGTTGGACCATGAGGGATGGGCGCTTTCGCATGTGCCTCAAAGCCCATTAGTGGGGCGTCCCTCCACTTTGCTTGGGGGCAAGCGGGTGGGACCCTAGGGTTGAGAGGATACCTCCCCTCCCTTTGGCCGCCGCCCCAAGGGGGAGCCACCCTGGCCGCAGGCCCTAGGGGGAGGGAAACTCTCCCCCAAAAGACTCCTCACCCCTCCCCCTATATAAGGAGAGGAGGGGCAGCCCTCCCCTCACGCATTATGTTGAAGGGTTACCTTCTCCTCCTCTGTCTCTATCTGACGCTCCCACCATACGACGTATGGCTACTAGTGCTCCTGATTATCTTCGTTATGGATGGTGAAGCGTTGCTGGATTAGTGATCACGTACACATGGATATTGGCAGAGGGATCGCACATTTGATCCTAGAAAGGAGGGAACATCCTCGCGGCTGAGAGGGATACTCGTAGCTGCGGGATATGCATCGATGGATCTTCACCAACATTCGAGTTTCACTACAAATTGTTGGTATGCATCTAGATCTATATCTATCTTATCTTGCACCTTCATAGATTAGATCTTGAGTTTTATGTGACCAATTTTTTTACAACGTAATCCTACATAGGATAACATGCACGATGGCACTTCCAAGCCAAAGCTGACATTGACCTTGCTCTCCAGTCGGCCAAGATACAGTGTGCGATGACACTTAGGGGCTGACTGATACGAACATCTATGTAGTAGTGGAATATAATGCATACAATATCAAAACTATTATTTAGCATGTTACCCATATAAACTGAAACTATGTGTCATCAATTATATATCAAAAAATATGTAAGATACATTTGATGCATAAATATCTCTTTAGCTAACTTCTTGGACAAATCTTTTACTAAAATTTGGGAGAACCAACACATGGGGGCTTATCCTCACTCAGATTGATCTTTTCGAGTGAGCAGAAGCATGACCTCTATCTGAAGTACCGGGGTCTCTATCTCTATCCTTCTCGTCAGAGGGTTCGCGGCGGTTCATTGTTGTGCTTACATAGTAGGCTACCCTTCTCCGAAATCTCTGTGGGACCACCTATCACTTGTCTTCGGCCGGAGGGTTTATTGCACAAAAAGGCCGGGACGCGGGTCCAAGATAACTCGGAGCGCGACTTCCTTCGCTGGGCTCCAGAAAAATCGTGAATCTTAATAAAAGGAAGGGTTCGAAGAGCATCTACTAATATTACTGAAAACTTTGTGACTTCAACCAGTGGACCAGCCTATCCAATACCCTACGCCATGCCCTTAGAAGTTTGTACCCCATGATGTAATAAATAGGACCGATGGGATCGCCTTCAACAGATATATTCGTTATCACACCGCTTTCCTAGCTACCCTTTGTTTCTATCATGTGGATGACCCGCTTTCCTACCCTTGTTTCTGTCATGTGGATGACCTGCAGACCGTGAGTAAATCTATCTAAAGTCACCCACTTTAACCTTTTCTTAACTTCTATCAATATCATTACCAGTGGAATGCTAACTGTCCTTGGGAGACCAAGATCTTTAGGTGACAGGTTTTGCACGACAAAATCTATCTACTGAGTAGTTAGCGACCGCAGGCGCTATATAAACGCTCGTTCCTTTTTTTTTTTGCTTTTTTATTCTTTGTCGGGCATGGGGCAGATGGGCTGCGGCCCGCTACAGGATCGCTCGTTCATTTTTTTTTTTGCTTCTTCATGTTTTCATTTTTCTTCTTTATTTATCTTACAAAAATGATTATTTTTAATTCTAAACCATTTTTCAAAAATGAACAATTTTTAAAATCTGAAATTTTTTAAAATTAACATTTTTCATATATGAATTTATTTTCGAATATGAACAATTTTCAAATATGAACCATTATTCAAAAATCTATTTTCGGTTCACTATTACTTTCGGTTCACCCGAATTTTAGTTTTTTATTGTTCATTATTATTTTCGGTTTGCCGGTTTTTTGGTTCACTATTATTTTCGGTTCACCTGATTTTTGGTTCACTATTATTTCGGTTTATCGAATTTTTGGTTCACTATTATTTTCCTTCGTCGGGATTTTGGTTTATTTTTTGTTCACTATTATTTTTGGTTCACTTTATTTTTCGGTTCACTATTATTTTTATTTCACCAGCATTTTTGGTTCACTATTATTTTTGGTTCACCGGCATTTTTTTCTTTATTATTATTTTTGGTTCACCGACATTTTGGTTCACTATTATTTTTGGTTCACCGGATATTTTTTGGTTCACTATTATTTTTGGTTCACCGACATTTTGGTTCACTATTATTTTGATTTACCGGAATTTTTTTGGTTCACTAGTAAATTTTTTTCTTTTTGTTTTTATATATATGAAAATTTTAAGATTTAAAATGGTCAAATTTAAAATTTTAATTTTTAAAAATTATTTTTATTTAAGAAATGTTCAAAAAATAAGATTTATAAATAGTTCATATTTTGAAATTTGTTCATATTAGAAATTGGTTTATATTAAATAAATAGGAAAGAAATAAAGAGCAAACAAAAAATGAAGAAATAAAACGAAAAATATGAAATGGACCGGCCCAGTTGGGGGAGCAGTGCGGTGCGATCGGAGCAAATGTTGACCGGCCCACGCGGGTGGAAGTTTTGCGAAGAAAGAAAAAACGAAAAAAAAGTGCATGGGCCGGCCCATGCGGGCTCGGGAGTGCGAGCGAGTTCGATTGTATTGTGTTGGGCCTGCCTAAAGCGAGGTTTAGGGGGTCCCTTGTCGGCTACGAAATAGCAAGAAGATGTTTATTGTATTGTGTTGGGCCGAGGACACCACCATATTTTCCTTGTGTCCACTAGCCAATTTTGCAAATTGTGTTGGGCCAAGGAGATTATTGATAATACTTTTCTTATATCCCACTAGCTAATTTTGCGGGGACATTGATCGGTGCTGTGTTTTTGTCCTAGTATAGTAATGTCCAATTTTTGCTTGCACATTTATTGTACTATGCATAAAGTTACTCTAAACTTTCAATATACTCCCTCCGTATCAAAATGTAAGATGTTTTAGCATTTTGTTTTCCATCCGTATCTAGACTTGTTTTAGTGCAAGATTCATTTGAACCTTACACTAAAACATGTCTAGATACGGATGGAAAGAAAAAGGCTAAAACATCTTACATTTTGATATAGAGGGAGTACTTCACTACGTAGTGCTCAAGGTTAATCATAGTGACGACTAATTAGAGAGAAGCGTTTTAGAGCTCGGGCTAGCTACACAGAGCTCGTCTAAAAAATCAAAATCTGTATTTTGGAGTTTCAAAAAATTCGGATTTTTTTGTACATGTAGATAATGATATGATCTATAAGTGTGCAAAATATCATTCCGAAGTTACTGTACTTTTGGACTGGACAAAAATGACAAATGAGTGGATCTAGGTCGGTAAATAGTACACTTTTTCAAAAAATTAAATTTTTTCTGATTTGTCATTTTTGTGTAGCCCAAAATACTATGTATTGAGATTTTGCACACTGGTAAGTTTGACATTATCTGCACATTAGATTTGTCTTTCGAATATTTGGAGACAACAAAATACCCGATTTTGATTTTTTTTTAAACAGGCTCCATTAGACTGGGCTCTATTTGTAGTTTCAGCGACGAACTCACAGTAGTAGTATGTATATGTTATTATTCTATGTTATAACTTTATAGTGGATAGGATAATAGATGTGATAACATAGAGACATTCATTCGTTAAATTGTGGAGTATTTTTTTATTGGAAAACGTTATGTGATGGTAACATGTTATGTTACTATATTTATCTCTATCCTTATTCACTATTTGTCATGTCATTTTTTTTTAAAATGTATGTTATCATATATATTACTCTCACTATGGAGGATCTCGCGATTCACTGGGCGACTCCCCTCTACTACTAAACTCCCCCTCCCTAGCCCTCTGCTCCCCGCCGTTGCTGTGGGCGGCCGCCGGCCGGCCCGCGGTAGTGGCGAGGTTTTCTCCTAGCACCTTCCTTCTGCTCCACAACTCCCTCTCCTGTGTTTTGTGGCTCCCAAACTTGATGGTGGAATCCTCAGATCTGGAGCTTCATGGCTCGAGCGAAGGTGGTGAACGTTGTTGGCATGTGCGCTAGATACCGGGGACATGCTCAGGTGCGCGTCTCCCACGTGATGGTGGGGCATAGTATCCTGCCTAGAGTTCACTTCGTTGTGGTGTGCGGATGTGGGGCGACAGACTGGGGTAGGTTTCCCCGTGCCTGGCTGGCCATGGCTGCATATCCGTCCTCGACAATCTCCTACCAAAAATCCTCTAATTTTCTGGTACCTCCGAGGGTCAGATCTAGGCGTCCCCTTAGGGTTTGGGTGTTGATCGCCATGAGAGGCGGGATGTTGGTTTTTACAGTGAAGCATGGTGTGGAGGCAAGGGTGGCCAGTTGCGCACTCATGGCTCGTTGTCATTGTAGGTGAGGTTGGTTCTCAGATGTCGGAGTGGCGGCTCTGGATGCCAACGCACGCGTGGCTTACCGGAAAGCTGGTGGCGGTCTTGGTCGTGTCCTTTGGCCACGAGGGCGGCATGAAAATCGGTGTTTGGAGTTCCTGGTGAGTTCCGGCGAGGTGTCATTCCTCGCCCAGATCTAAATCTAGAGGCACAGTTGCAGCCATGTTGTCCCCCACCCCCTTCATGGTGTGCGTTGGATTCTACGACCCTCGACGCTGGGCTGGTGGATGTTGGGGCCGAGCGAAAGCTCAAGTCGTCGGATGATGCCGCTGTCGGCGATGCCCATGGGCGTCGTTTTCTCTGTTGGGGGCGACGCAGGGGTTCCACCTCAGTTCCCTCGTCTATGATCCACGTGAAGACCATGGTCTGCCAGACCGGGCGGTTGTGGCGCTTCTACATCGTGACCTCCTTGGAGGAGCAGGGGTCCTTGCGGCGACAGGGCTGTTTGAGTGCAAAGGTTGTGCCTTTTTGTAGCCGAGGACTAAAGTGATCGATGTTGTCTTGTTCTTGTGCTTTGGTGGAGGCTCTCCCATGGAGGCGTTGCAGCCCTCGGGGCTTTGCTCGCAGAGTGACACGGTGGACTGGTCCTGACCCTCTTGGTGGTTGTCCCCTTTATGAAAAGGTTTGGTGCTCGCCGGTGTCGGTTTTGCGATGGGCTGGGGTTCGCCCCACGCGTGCATGTCTGACGGTGTCGTCGCCACCGGTTTTGGACAGGGGTCCGATCGTGGCCTTGGCTGGCCTCCACACGGCGCAGTGATGCTCGACATTCTCTCCTTCATGCTTGACATCCTCTGGAGGCTCTGGTCTTTCGTCTCCTGCTTTTCTCTCCAACTAGCATGGGGCCCTCACAAATGCGAGGGCATTATCGTTAGCGTATTGAACATGTTCGCAAACATTATTGCTTCGTAGATACTAAAAGTATGGAATTTTAAATGGGATGGTTCTATGGACACCAAAATATTATGTTAAGTAGAAGCGCGAAAAAGTTCGAAACCATTCAATTTGTGGTAAAATATTTGTTGCAAGATTCCAAAAATGTCAGGTCATCATATTCTATAACGTTCTTTTTTTTTAACACGTGTAGTGCTATTTTGATGTATTTTTACACCCTCTACTATTGTTCGCTTCAACCCAGATGATGTACGCTCTGACTCACATTGTCCCTAGCAAATGCGAGGGCATGTAGTATTTAGCCTGTCAAAATTTATTTATAGATTAAATTATATTATACATATTTACATCAGGCATCCAAAATCACATAGTTCTATAGCCGTAATTAGATATTGTTATTACCATCTCCCTCCTTCCTGGTGTATTTGGTGACTTACCAATACAACATACTTTGTGGTATAAGGCGCGGTTAATTAATGAGGCTCTTTTGATCACATGCATGTCACTACATCCGGTGGGTACAGTGTGATGAACTGATTTTTTATTGGTTACATGTGGTGTACATACTTTAGATGATGAATTTCTTGTTTACGTAATTTCGATAACACATTCTATGTTGTGTAAGTGATTTTGATGATGCTTTGTTTAGTTTTGACGACTAACTCTCTCCTTAAAATATCCTACTCTTCAACCAAATTATTCTATGCTCCCGCTCACATATTTGTCACTTAACATGAAAAAAAATGTCAGAGTTAGCATTTCAACCACTCAACAATTGTATTGCATGTTTGACGATGACTTGTCGATTGCTTAGAATTCTAATGAGTAGCTCAACTGCATATTATACATCATAAGAAAAAGCATACGCAATCATGAGCCATATATTTAAAAATGTATACACAAAACACAAACGACACTTGCTTCAAATTCAATGTGACCTCGATTTATTTTCCTAATAGTACTAATGGATGATTCCTATATGGCAAATCTCTAAGAGTTACAATTTTGCAATGTTGTTGGATAAAAAATGGTAGAGATCTGCTGTCTGGATATTTAAGTCGATATATTATGGATGACTTGTCGGGGAAAAACATGCTTGTTGGTACTTACATTTCCATAGCAGTACCATCCTCCCCCCACACACAAGGACATCCTAATTAATGACCACCAAGATATACCTCTATGATACGTGTCAAACGTATCTATAATTTTTTATTGATCCATGCTAGTTTTGTGATATTGTCACATGTTTCTATTATCATATTACACATTTTTATGCATTTTGTTGGACTAACCTATTGACAAGATGCCTAGTGCCAGTTTCCTGTTTTTGCTGTTTTTGTATTTCAGAAAATTTACTTCTGGAAATATTCTCGGAATTGGACGAAAATTTACGGGGAATTTTTATTCGACGGAAGGCACCAGGAGACCAAAGGGCGACCTGGGGGCACCACAGGCCAGGGGCGGCCCTGCCGGGCCCTAGGGCAGCCCGCGGGTGGGACCCCCCTGCCCTGTGGGCACCCCCTCGGCCCCCTCCGACGCCTATAAAATCCCATTAAACCTAAAAACGTCGAGGCGGCCATTATTTTCTAGAGAAGTCACCCCGACGCGCCGTCACCGTAAACCCTAGTTCGGGGGTGATTCTGAAGCTGATCCCGGCACCCTGCCGGAGGGGAGATCGATCCCGGAGGGCTCTTCATCGCCATGCCTTCCTCCGGGATGATTTGTGAGTAGTCCCACCTTGGACCACGGGTCCATGGCAGTAGCTAGATGGTAGTCTCTCTCTCTGTGTGCTTCATGTCTTATGATCTTGTGAGCTGCCTAACATGATCAAGATCGACTATTGTAATGCTATGTGATGTGTTTGCTGGGATCCGATGGATTATGAAGTTATGATCAGATTGTGCATGATTCTTATATGTTGATTTATGTTCTTGCATGCTCTCCGATGTGCGTAGTTACTTTGGCCAAGTGATTGTGTGTATCTCCAAGAGGGAGTATTTATGCTAGATAGTGGGTTCATGCCCCCTTTTGTTCCTGGGCACGAGTGACAGAAACGTCTAAGGGCGAGGGTGTGTTGTTGCTACTAAGGGTAAAAAGCGGTGTTAATGTCTCTTTTGATATTAGTATTGCTTACTTCATGCGCTTTACTTAATGCAATTGTCTGTTGCTTGCAACTTAATACCGTTGGGTGACAGGCTGGATAGCGATCCCACGGTGGACTTTTTAGACAAAGACAGTTGGACTCAACGGTCTTTGTTCATTGTCGTGATGCCTACATAAATATTATCATGTTCTCTTTGTCATAGCTAGATTAAGTTTGTGTTATAATCTTGTCAATTGCCCAGCTGTAATTTGTTTACCCATCATATGAGTGTTTTATTTACTTGAGAGACTCCACTAGTGAACCCATGGCCCCCGGTCCATCTTTTTACATTAATTGCAACCTTTATTCATCACTTTTCATCATCATTACTCCACTGGTCCATTTTCATATTTCATCTATTTCACTATACAATTAACCGCTTTGTTTTCTGCGAGACCGGAAAGATTGACAACCTTTCCGCCGTTGGGGGCAAAGTATTTTGGTTGAGTGTGTGCAGGTCCACGTCTGTTGAAGATTAAGCGCCAGAGATCTTCAACATTCACTTTGTTGTTGATTTCAAAGTCCTACTGGTTCGATAAACCTCGGTTCGTTAACGAGGGAAAACTGCTACTTGCTACATCCACGCC